>JAJHUR010085788.1:0-33872 GCA_027495735.1 Lutjanus campechanus | reverse complement strand
TGTGAAAATACTTCACATCATGGAAACGTCCCGCTTTCAAAACCTTACTCAAGTAATATATGTAAGTATTGTCAGCAAAATGTACTTCATATCAAAAGTAAGTACTTGTGCAGTAAAATGGTCCTTATCAGTGTTTTACTATTACACAGGATGTTTTGGATTATTATTGCTGCATTAATGTGTGTGTTGCAGCTGTAGTAGTTTACGGCTGTGCTAATTTTAACTTCTCTATATACTGTTGGGTAGTTTAATCAGCAGTGCATCATATTCTGTAAGATCATCATATGTTTGTAGCGTTGTTGTCCTGTGAGAACCACATCTCTCTAAAACGTCAATGTTTCATGAGCTCAGAAAAACAGTCTGTTTTCAGCTTTGTGGCGATGCATCTCCCACCTAATCCAAACATTCACATTCAACAACACACAATTCAGAGATAAATCGTTTTCCCTGCACAGAAATATTGTAATATGAAAAGTAACTAGTGTCTAAAGCTGTTGGACAAATCTAGTGGAGTAAAAAGTACAACATTTGGCTGTGGTGGAGTGAATAAGGTTGAATAAAATACAGTACTTGGGTAAATCTACTTCTTAAAACTCCACTACTGGTTACTATTTAACCTGTCAAGAACAGTACCTGTATTATTTAAATAAAAATCCTGTGCTTCTTTTTATTTAGTCAATGTACTACTCCCTGTAATTTTGCCTGGAAAAATGTAAATACAGGCTTGTTTCATCTGATTTTAAGGAGAATCTGACCAGGGGTCAGGCATTAAACACAACTTGACAGAAACAGCCTCTTGTTTTGTACTTTGTAGTTAAAAAGTCCTAGAGAAGCTCTAAGTATTTTTGGCATGCATGGCCTCACCTAATTTTATTTCAAGATCCAGAAGTAACTTTTTCCTCAAACTTATTATTTTCAAACTGTGTCTGGCTATGTAGCAGCTCATTAAAAGGAAGGAATGAATGTCTACATGATACCAGGGCAACAACACAAATTTGACAGATTCATTCTGCCCTGTTAGACACATCAACTTAGTCCCCTAAATATCTGCGGGGTGGCACTGTGGAAAACTGCCACCTGGCCTCATTTGTTACCCTCCACAAGAAAACCAAATCTGACTCCCTTGCTTGCTAACCTCCTCTATTCAGCTGTTTTTCAGTCTCACTCCCTCACTGTAAAGAAAACCAAAAAACTTTTTTAACATAAAAAAGTTAGTGTTTGGAATGCCTTAAAATTTTAAGTTGACTGAATTTGAAAAGAACGGTTGAGGTTATTTTCTATGGATTCAAAATAAACATTCCTAGTCAAATAAACTTGATATTATTCAGTCATAGTAAACATAGAGTAAACATGGTCAATAAACTTAGGATATTAATGTGAACCAAACACTCTTCAATCATGCTGACAAACATTACAGTTTTGATTTTTCTTTGACATTTTCACAGTTTGAAAAGTCAGTTCTTATTTGAAATATGTGGAACTGCTCCCAGTGAGTGCATTAATTTGGAAATGTGAGGGGATAGAGACTGAATTCAATACTAACTTTCATCATGGTTCATGATGTTATCATGCCTGTGAAAACAAGCAACAATTATTATCATAAAGTTTATCAGATATGAACAGCAGGTTTTCACCATACGTGTTTTCTTCAAACTATACAAAAGAAGGATCTCAGGAGAGTTTTAACTTTCAAACTGCATGCTGGGAAGTCTGCTAATACACTGATCATGTTTCTGAAACTTATTTTAATGAGTTGATTGAACTCTCTAGAGTATATTTATTCAGCTCAATTCAAGTTAAAAAACTTCAAGTTACAAGAACTCATGTTTATAAGTTCTGAGAGTTTTGAAAATGAATACTAGGAATTTTAAATGGTCAAAAATGTTGTATGTTGCAGGCTTTAACATTTTACTTGTTTTCTGTGTTTCTTTAGGCTTAAACCTCAAGTTGAAGAAGTGAGAACGGACAAAACACTCAACAGAGATCAAGTTTGGACCAGATGATCTTGTGCCCTGGCTTCTGCAAATAACTTTCTCCTTGATAAGAAATCACCAGTCTGGAAATTGCCCACAGTAGAAAAGGAGACTGATGCTCATGAACCTTCGCTCCAAACCTTTCTCCAGAACGCTGCCTCTCATCTAAGCTTTGTGTGAGCGGAGAGAGCAGACAACATGGCGCTCAGCTCGCAGCCTTGGCCTCCTCTGCTCTGGCTGTGCATGGGATTGCTTCTTTCCTTGCTGTCGCCCATACAAGGCAAAGAGTGTCCTCGTTTGTGTGTATGCGAAATTCGCCCTTGGTTCACCCCCCAGTCAACTTACAAGGAGGCAATCACGGTGGATTGCAATGATTTGAAGCTCACGCACATCCCTACCAACCTGTCCACAGATACGCAGGTGTTACTGCTCCAAAGTAACGCCATCTCTCACACCAGCGGAGAGCTGGAGGCACTGTTCAACTTGACAGAGTTGGACCTTTCCCAGAATAACTTCAACACTGTGGAAGCTGTGGGCCTCACAAAAATGGACCACCTGACCACCCTGCATCTAGAGGAGAACCAGATCAGCCAGCTGCCCGACCACTGCCTGGGGAACCTCTCCAATCTCCAGGAGCTCTACATCAACCACAACCAGATCAACACCATCTCTCCTCGGGCATTTGCAGGCCTTCACAGCCTTCTGCGCCTTCATCTTAACTCCAACAAGCTCCATGTTATAGACAGCCGCTGGTTCGAAGAAACACCCAACCTTGAGATCCTCATGATTGGGGAGAACCCAGTTATTGGCCTCCTGGACATGAACTTTAAGCCTCTGGGAAACCTGAGGAGTCTGGTTCTGGCTGGCATGGACCTCACTGATGTTCCAGCAAATGCATTTGTTGGTTTGGACAACCTTGAAAGCATTTCTTTCTATGACAACAAGCTGGTCAGAATCCCTCAACTGGCCCTTGAAAAAGTTCCCAATCTGAAATTCTTGGATTTAAACAAAAATCCAGTTCACAAAATCCAGGAGGGAGATTTCCGGAACATGTTACGTCTGAAGGAGCTGGGTATCAACAACATGATGGAGTTGGTGTCAATTGACCGCTATGCTCTGGACAACCTACCAGAGCTGACAAAGCTGGAAGCTACCAACAACCCTAAGCTATCTTATGTGCACAGGTTGGCCTTTAGGGACATGCCCTCCTTGGAGAGCCTGATGCTCAACAACAATGCTCTCACTGCCCTTTACCAGCATACTGTGGAGGTGCTGCCTAATCTGCGGGAGATCAGTCTGCACAGCAACCCACTGCGCTGTGACTGTGTCATTCAGTGGATGAGCTCCAACAGGACCACAGTGCGCTTCATGGAGCCACTGGCCATGCAGTGCAGCTCCCCCTCAGAGTTCAAAGGCCAGCAGGTTCGAAGGCTAAGGCTGGTGGACTCTCCGGAGCAATGCCTCCCCCTCATATCCCACAACACCTTCCCCGGCCACCTGAACCTCGAGCTGGGCATGAGTGTCAGTCTTGACTGCAGGGCCATGGCTGAGCCTGAGCCTGAGATCTACTGGGTGACTCCTCTTGGGGCAAAAATCACGTTAGACACAGTGTCAGAGCGGTACCACCTCAGCAGCGAAGGAACCCTGCGTCTGTCTCATGTTCAGGTGGAGGATTCTGGTCATTACACCTGTGTGGCGCAGAACACAGAAGGCGCTGACACACGGGTCGCCACCGTCCGTGTAAACGGCACCCTGCTAGACAGCGCCGAGGTGATGAAAATCTACGTCAAGCAGACTGAGTCCCACTCTATACTGGTCTCCTGGAAGGTTAATTCTAACGTCATGTCTTCCAACCTGAAGTGGGCCTCGGCCACCATGAAGATTGACAACCCGCACATCACCTACACAGCTCGTGTCCCTGTGGACGTCCACGAGTACAACCTGACACACCTTCAACCTGCCACTGAGTACGAGGTTTGCCTCACGGTCTCCAACGTCCACCTGCAGACACACAAGTCTTGTGTTAACGTCACAACACGTAGTGCTACCTTCGCCCTGGACTTGTCAGATCAGCACCCGAGTGCGGCTGTGCTGGCTGTCATGGCGACCATGCTGGCCTTCCTCAGCCTGGCCACTGTGGGTGTCTACATGGCGCGCAGATGGAAGAGGAAAAACTACCATCACTCTCTGAAGAAATACATGTTGAAGACTTCCTCCATCCCCCTGAACGAGCTTTACCCGCCGCTCATCAACCTGTGGGAGACTGATGGTGAGAAGGACAAAGACGGCAGCACAGAGGGAAAACCCTCTCCGGTTGACACCACACGTAGTTATTACATGTGGTGAGGATTTAATATGGAGGCCTAGCTGCCTCTCCAGCAGCACAAAAAGACACACTTTTGCCATTTTGGTGCAAAAGTCAAATAAAGTTGCAAATGTTTTTTTGTATTCTCAGCTTTGCTAATAAGAGGCAGAGTGATAAAGGACAGGATTTTTTAGTATAGCGTATCGCCTTTGTTTGTTTCTTTCTCTCTCTTCATTGTTTTGGACTCTCCAAGATGGCAGCTGTATTTAGCCTGTCTTAGTTGCTATGCTCTTGTTTCTGTGGTGCATTTTTGACTCACTTTCTTTTGGGTTAATAACAGCAGCAGGGGCCGATGGTCTTCTGGCATTATTAGTGGAAATCAGTGTTTCTTTCTCTGTTCTGTAAAACAGGTAATCTGTTGTGCACTGATAGATAATGGAGTTTGTCAGAACTTCAATTAAAAGCTGACAGCGGGGTTTAGACTTGTTAAACTGTCTACTGAATGTTAGCAATTGTGCAGTAATGTTGTATCAACTATACCTTTGAACTTTCTGATTTAAATTGCGAGAGAATAGGATTTTAGTTTGCTGATAATTGTGATGTTAATGCTAGAAATACAAATGTTTGGCTTTTTTTTTTTTTTACTAAGAAGGAACACTAGAAACTTTAATGCCCCTTTCCCCTGTTTACTCACTTATTTCGCTAGACCTTTTCTCTAATTGCTTAGTTTATTATTTTCACATGCAATATGTATACTGATGATGAAGTTAAAATAAATAATTTTTGGTTCTTTTGCAGACATTTGGTCTTTTTTCTATTCCTGTTCTAGTCATACAGTTAATATATCCCTTTAGTTTTGACAGACACACTCGCTCCTTGGTGATGATACACGCTGTTGGTGGATTTTTAATCACGTCTTAGAAGAAGTTAAACCCAACTGACTGAATCAGCTTTACACCGTCACACTGCTCGCTGCCCTGAAGCATCCTTAGAGACAGAGCTTACACTGTGTCAGCTTAACTTCTCAATATGAGTACAAACTAGTACATACACTCTTGATACAAACACACATATAGATATTTGAACATGTACTGCCCTCTAGTGGATGTAACAACTACATATTAAACATGCTTATTATGGTTGTCATAGAGGTTAATAATGATAAAACAACAATAGCAGCCAAATGTTTAACATCAATAAACCTAAAGTCTCCCCTAAAAATTAAGTGTTTAAGTATTTTGAATCACATTAAGGCAAATAAAAGTGCTTAATTTGGTCTTTTATTATAGCAAATAAAAAAATGAAATGAAAAAATGAAAACGGGATTGTTGAAGATTCCATCTGTTACAGTTTTATCAGTATGCATAAATTATGTCACAGTACTTTACAGCAATTCCAGTGTCACTACACACTGACTGTATAGTTTTCAAGGACTTTTTTGTCTTTTTGTATCTCAGCCAGCCGTTTGTTGATTAAAATGACAACCTATGTGAACAGCTGCAATGATTAAACAATTAGTTGTCAACTATTAAATTATTATTAAATTATTCATTTTGATTCACTTTTTCAGAAAAAGTGTCCAAATATTGTGATTTCAGATTTAAAAATCTGAACATTTTCTGGTTTCTTTAGTCCATCATGACAAATGGAATATTTTTGGGTTGTAAACAAACACATTTCAGGATGTCATCTTAGGATTCAGGAGACAGTGATCAATGTTATTCACTACTTTCTGACATTTTATGGACATGATCAACAGGTTAATCGATAATGAAAATATCTGTTAGTTGCAGCCGCAGGTAAAACACAGTAAGAGCAATGTAGCATCTCGAGGTTTAACATCAATTAAATAAAGCAAAAGTCTCCCACACAAAGTGAGTGTAGCATTTTGAGTCACATTAAGACAAAAAGTACTTCATATGGTTACTCTTTTATCATAGCTAATTAAGAAATCAGAAAACAAATGGGATTGTTTAAGATCTCACTTGTGAATGTTTGTGAAATTACAATAATTTGCAGTAATTTTACAGCAGTTTCACAGTGTCATTATACATCGACTGGATCGTTTACATGGATTTTTTGTCTATATTTCAGCCAGCTGTTTGCTGATAATGACAAACTGTGTGTAGGGATAGCTCAATACCACTTTTTCACATCCAATATTGATACTGCTGCTGCAACCTGGAGGATCTGCCAATAATGATACCAATCCAAAAAGGTCTTTTTCTCTCTCTTACACAACTAAGCTGTTAATAATACATTAGTATGGGTGCCCTTTGCTAAACCTCGCCATCTAAAAACACCACGCTCAAACTGTGAAACAAATATCCGACTCCCCTACAGGAAGACATACACAGCCCACAACATGACTCAGTTATGCAAAACTGCTGCTTTTTTTATTTAAACCTTTTCACACACAAAACTTGAAGCTGAATTTTGGACTGTTCAGCCCCAATAAAACATTAAAAATGAAACTTACATAAATTGCACTCATCTGTTTTGCTTTTTTCTTCTTTGAGCTTAAAACGACTCCACACAGCTGACATGATGACAGCTCTGCTGATAGGTCTCACTTACGTTATAGCTACTGTTAATGTGACACATGCTGCTCATCTCTGCCACTCAGTTACTCAGACACGTCTCTCTTCACAGCATGTCACGTTTAGCTAAGCATTTACGTGATAGTTTGGGCTAATGGATCGTATCGGATTATACAGGTTTGTTTTTTTTTTTTACTTCCAGACATCCGATCCAGTCATTTTGCCAGCCTACCTACAGAGAGATCAGACCACACTCATCTTTGTCACCAAAAAGTGACCTCAAACCAGCGGGAAGTTATCCAGTGCTCTCTAAAACTATCTTATCTATTAATTTCTTATGAAAAAATCTGAAAAAATATAAACAGCTACAAAATTTTACATTTCTGAGAAAATGTGCTGGAGGATAAGACATTCTCAACTTCAAACTGTCTGAACACTTCTGTCTTTTTCCTTGATCTTTATATGCACATTAATGAGATGGCACATAAGAAAGTCTCTATTAGGCTCCTTTCATTGGTTTACTGTACAACCAACACTGGAGTTAGAGGACAGCTGGAGGAAGGGACACTCCGTGTGTCACCGTTGCTCCCAAGAGACACAGCGAAAACCAAGATTGGAGGATGAGCTGTCCGGAGTGTTCTGGCTGCGAGCTGCACATCTGTATCTGTAGCAGTAAGACTGGAGGAGGGGAAAGAACAAAAAATTACAAATTATAATCTTCTCAGCATTGGAAAGTGATTTTTTACAGTATATTGAAAAAACACAAACTGCAGAGACAATCACACAAAGATCTCTTTATTTCTAATGACTGTTTGCTTTTTTGCCCATCCCCTACCTCAGTTTGCGCACATTCATCAAGCATGTCTGACTGTTGTCCTCTCCACCCTCACATGGTTTATTCATATCAAACAAACAGACCTCTGTACTTTGGATGTTTTTTTTGCATGCAATTAGTCACATTCCCATGGCAACCAATGCTTGTGGCAAGCAAACCAGAATGGTCACCAGTGGGCGGCTCAAATAGTGTTGCAGATAAAGTAAATGCACCATATGCGCCAGTATGAGTTCTCTTGTCGCCTCCATGAACATAATGAGATGTTCACACTTTTCAAGTTGCTTGAAAGCAGAACAAGCAGAGCTACTGAACAAATGTCCAGGCGACTGTGCATGCATGAGGACACAAACTACCTCCTTACAAGTGTCTTGGATTAGTGAATTACATGTAATAAGTGGCAGTTAGTGGTTTAAGTACATTTAGCAGTAGCTTACTGGTAATTCAACTACATTCACAGTTGTATGATTTAAGTAGTCAAACTACTTATTTAGCAAATTTCTGTAGTTAAGTGATATTGGGCCATAAAAGGAAAGGAATAATTTCTTATTTTTACTTTACCATTGATTCTCTACTGTATATGAACCCCCTTTGAAACCTGGAATATATTTACTGTAATTTATCAAAAAACAACTCTGATATAATATCGGAGATTAAGGAAACATGCTAAATTGAAATACTCACTTCTGAGACAACAACACCACAGCTGTGGCTATTCTGGGCTGGAGTAACTGTTTTAGTTTGCCCATTTCACTTTATTAAATTAATTAATGCTGAATGTTTGCCAAATTAGTTCATGTCTGTTCATGAGTCATAAGAAATCATTAATAATCTTTTAGAAGGAGTAGATGTTTATAACGGTTAAATTGAGTGATATGGTAATGGAGTCTGGTAGGAAGGGAGGCAGTGACTGAACTCAAAATCCAGACTGTGTATTTTCAGAGCAGTGGGCTTTTGTTTTCAGGATAACAGGCTTAGTTTTACACCAACAGACAACTGACAGAGTCATAAACAGCTGATCAACTTACAGTGTAGGACTCGTAGGAAGTGTGGTTACTTGTTATTGTCAATTACTCTGACAAGTAAAAAGATAGATTTGTTTGTTTTGACAGGTTCAGGTCTCTGGATTTTTTGCAATAAACTCAACTGAATGGCATTTTTTGCTGGCATGTGTCTTTTTTGTGTCATATTTTGTTATAATTTTGCATCACATGTACAGTACATTTTCAATTTTTGCAAAGTAGCTTGAACTACTTTTTTCTCAGTAACCTTTGTTAATCGACCGAGATTTCTCCCAACTGTGTTCCTCAAATACCAGGAAGAAAAAGACAGAATAAGAGAGAGCACACCCCTACTCCCTTTAGAAATGCTGATGTAAAAGCTGTTGATGCCTAGATTCAATAGTTTCTGTAAAACAGGTTTGCACTGCCAGCAAAAACAATTTTGTTTTCACTGATGCACTTGAATCACACAAGACGTCACCACCCACAGAATCTGCCCAGTGTGCTATCTTAACAGTTTAAATCTGTCAGTGGACCTTCAGATGGATGTTTCTAATTTCATGTTTGGCAATCAAGATGTTGAACTTGATCTTTTGATTTAATCCACAGTGAATAATAAGTATTCAAGTGTAGAAAAGGTTTAGTACTTTACCTTGTGGCACATGTATGACCCGCCCTTCTTCACCTTGTCTCGGCCTGATGGAGGACCCGTCTGAGAGAGAGTGGGAGAGGGAGGGAGGGAGGGGGAGAGAGAGAGAGAGAGAGAGAGAGAGATATGAAAAGATAGAGTAAAAACTAAACCTGGAGAACGCAAAAGCTTGAGGTCATGTGATCTTACTGGGTTCTGTTGTTTTTCTGCGGTGTGATGCACAGTCCACCAGTCTGACGTCCATTCCCACGCGTTTCCCACCATGTCATACAGACCAAACCCATTTGCAGGAAAGGACATCACCTGCAGGGTACGGCGAGAATGATACCACATTAATGCAGGTTCTGATTGAGAACTTCATTAAGACCAACTATTAGATATGCTTGTTTCTTCTGAAAGCAGGGAGAATATGAAAGGATTATAGCTGCATGTGTGACTGTGTGCGTATATTTGCCAGAATGAGCGTGTGACTCTGAGGGGACTTTCCAAGAACTGACTCACACATACAGATCACTCAAAGATTTAATTTTTAAATCTAATTAGATCATGGTGTAACTTTAAATTATGCTGCACCAATCTGACTTAACTGTTTAAAGTTTTACTCTAAACCAAGATTAAATCTAATTCTGTTGCACCAAACCCTGACCCAGCATTAACTTTAAACTTTCAGTTGAGGAGGTTTAACTACAGACTCAACCTAACTGAGTTTTATGACACGTTTTTTCTTTCTTTCACTTCAGTTGATCTGTTGACGCCAGTGCCTTTTTTCTTTGCTATGCTGCTGTCCATTTTTTAAATCTTCCATTATCTGGCTATATTGCTCCATTAATTCAGTCGCGTCTGGTGTAAATCAAGTCTTCAAAAGCCTCGACATGCTGTTCACTTGCACACACACACGGTCTCACCTCAAACACCCAGTTTGGATGGTTTGTACATGCACATGAATATGGCTCCAAAATAAGGTTCTGCAGAGAAGATTTAGGTTAAAAACATGGTATAAATCTTATCTTATCTTATGGTTTTTTGGGACAACGTTTTTTTTTTTTTTTTACATTTTACACTGGTTACCATTCAGTTACACTGTTTGGGAGATTCTGCAAGGTTTTCCTGTGAAACTCCAGCAGTGTTTGTGGACTAAAATACTAAACCCAACCTTCGATCATCATGAGGGTGAGAAGATAATGACTGAATTTTTTTGGGTGAACTATCCCTTTAACTACAAAACGCTACAATGCAAACAATGTAGTGCTTTGTAGTTTTTTAAAATTGTGCAACAGAGCCCTGTTTAATTTTGAACATGGATTTTCTCATTTTAATCTTGGTTTTGATAAACTCTGATTAGAACTAATCTTAGATTAAATTAATCTTTGCTGGTGCAACCAAGTCTTAGTGTTCAGCTTGGATTTAGAGGTAGTTACAGGTAGGTTGTGTTTTCCTGTTGCCAAACACATCAAACTTAAATGACAGCTTGTGTGATCAGAGAGCTGCACTTTCCTTCAGCTGCTAATACCTTTAAGACTTTGAGTGCATATACTGATGATTGAAACCTCTAAATTGGGGCTTTAAAGCTGCCCATGTGGAGAAAGAGATTGGAGTAATATTATCTAATGGTTATTCATTTGATCTCTGGAAACTGCGAGCTGCTGGTGTGACTTTATTAAACTTCTGAAATGAGCTCTTATCTCAGGCACCTTTCATTTCCTGTAGATTCTATAGGCAGTGGCTCAAATATAAAACTGTTTCAAGTTTTGTGACAACGGCTCATGGGCAGAGCCTGAAATATGGTGCATCGTTAACACAACCACAACTATAACATCTGTCCATTTTTTTCTTCTCCCATCTTACCGGAGAAGTTTTGACGTATCCATCCTCTCCAGAGTTGTGGATGGGGAAATCCCCCTGCCATAGGTTGGCATAGTGTTGTCCTTTTGGGTTCAACTTGTTTCCCCAGGGGTAAAGCCTACATGCAGGGACAGTATATCAGAAAATAAACATGGCAAGGACTGTGTGAAGGTCACAGCACATGCATAAGCACATATGCAAATTTCATTATCACATAATAAGTAGATATAATACCTGTCTTTAAGGCCACCCCTGCAGGCATACTCCCATTCTGCCTCTGTAGGAAGTCTCTTGTTGAGCCAGGAGCAATAGGAGACAGCATCTGCCCAGGACACATGAAGAACAGGATGGTCCAGCCTACAAAAAACAGGTTTCTTACTGTGATTCCAGGGTAAGTGATGGGGAACAACCTCCACAGTTCTTGTTCTGTGCATAAATGCATTTGAAACTCCAGTGACGCTAACAAGAGGCTCAAACTTAGCCTTAGCCTAGACTAATCAGACAAATAGCTCTTGTTTTAAGTTACACTTTTTTCCAGAGACAAATTCTGAGACAAATTGTTTTCCTGCACAGGGGCAATAAGAAAAAACAAAAATTTGGTTCTAAAATCACCCTAACTTTAGAAGAACCCACTTCATTTGACTCATTCAGACTGTTGAAGCCACATATTTGTGTCAGATGACCCTCAGAATGTAGTTTTACACTGAACTGTGGATTTCGTCCCCCTTCACTCACATTGGAATTGTGTTCACAGCCATGTTGAGAGGAAGAACAATTCCAGCAATAAAAACTGTTGTAATATAAACATGAACATGACAGTACTGTTTTAAGACAGATTTGAAACAAATGTGAGACTTCCCTTAAATATCTTAAGACTGGTCAAAAACGTTTTACTGTTTATTTCAGGTCTATGTAGAGTTTCCTTCTACCTGTCCATGATGTTGGAGTCTGGACCATCAGGGTGCCTCCAGTTGGCCCCTTTGACAGGGAGCCACCAGGGGGCAGCAGCAACCTGATAACAAAGTGATGGTAACAGTAGTTATTGACTGATATTATGCTTCTGGCATATACTAGATTTAACTGTCTCTCCTTTACACACTTTGCCGTTCCAATCGGCCCACAGCACCTTCTCAGCCACATGATCAGGCTGCACATGACAGCTGAGATGAAGCAGTAAATTCTCTGCTGCCTGGTTTCTGTCTGTGAGAGGCCTGCTGTGCTCAGAGCTCTTATAACCAATCTGTGAACATTCACAAGACTGTTAAATAACAGCGGTACGTATATGTCTTCATGTCTATCTAAAGACAGAAATGTGTGAGACCTGAGGCTGGTACTTTGAAAGATTTATAGACAAAGACTTAGTGCACGTATACTAGGGGAGGGAGAAAAAAATCAGCATTGAGTTGCAATATTTTGCAAGCCAATATTGTATTGATACAAGGATGCCAAGAATTGATCTTCTATTATATAAATTATTAATCTTGCAAGTGCAAAGTAAAGTTTTTGGTAATAGAGCTGAGTTTTTTCCTGGTGAAGTCAGCAGAGATCACAGTCAGCAGGACTGGTTGGTCAGTGTCTGACTGACCATAGACATATTGTACAAAGATGCCACATCAGCTGCTTCAGCCTATTGTGATATGTCAGTGTTGATAGGGCAAGACTCGACTGTGAATTAATAACTGCAGCTCACCTGTTTACTTGTATTTGTTTACAGGCCAGTCTTTCCCTTTTCAAAATGGAGGCAACGTTGGCATATAATCCAAAGGCTAATGTGGTGTCTACGTATATATGTCTATGTGCTTAACAATCCAATTCTGCTGCACTAAAATGACTGAAGTGAGATGAACAGACTGAAAACTTTATCCTATTAGATAAAACAGACTTTGACAAAGTTGACCTTTTGGGACAATAATGAAAAAACAGATTAAAATCACAATAATATCATAATGTGACTATCATTATAACATATATGTACAGTAGGGACTCCAGTTTCTCTCTGTTCTTACTGGTATGGTTGGAACATACAGCCAACAATTCTTAGAATAGGTGTTAAAGCGATATTCCATTTTGCCAGAATAACCCACTCAGTATGTACTCACCACTATGCCGATGTGATGATAAGTGAAGATCTTCAGTTCACAAAACAATCCTGGAGTTTTAGTAGAAACAGGGTAGCAGCCTCATCCAGTACAATGGCAGTGAATGCTGACCACGGATAAAACGTTAGAAAAAGCACACAAAACAAACACAAAATGTCTCCATCCTGCTTGTGTGGTGTAATCCAAGTGTCCGCGAGCCATGACATTTAAAATGAACCGCAAAAGACGCCATTTACGCCATGTTTTTAGCCGAAATGTCAACTGTAGCATGTAGCCGGTAGGATGTAAACATGGCATCGCTCTCGCGAGACTTCGTATATATCTTAATGGACGCACATGCAGAAGATTTGTGAACTGAAGACCTTCACCCATCATCACATCGGCATAGGGGTGAGTACATACTGAGTGGCAAAATGGAATATCGCTTTAAGTCCATATGTTTGAAATATATAATGTAACTAGTACTGATACTTTTGTTGATTGTTTGTAAATAAAATGTAATACATTCACATGTACTCCCTCAATATTTGTAATGTATATGAAGTGGATAGAGAGATAGAAATGGAAGAGGAAAAGGTATCAAGGTGTGAACATGTCTGAAATTTTTCCACAGGGCTCCATAAAGCAGATACTAATGATCATGGCACTAACGATGCTTCATACAGGTGTAGCATCAGAAAACGCAAGCTACACAGGTAAGTCAACCGCTGATCATACTTACTGCTTGAGTGATTTGGTTTTTAACACTCTCGCTCAAAATGCCCTCAAAAACAAATGAGTCTCCAAACTTCTCTGCCTGAAACCATGAGAATGAAAACATTATGAGCAAAGAAGATACTGGAAATATCAAAGATCTGCTTTTGTACTAGGTTTTGACTGGTCTGATTTATGCAATTACAGTAATTTATCCATATACCTCAGTAATGTATCCTGTGGCATTGACGAAACTCTGGAACTGTTGGTTTGTGACTTCCTGGATGTCCATGTAGAAGGCGTCCACGTGCACCAGCCTCTGAGGGCCCTCACCATCTGCAGGGATGCCGGGGTCATCTGTTCCCATCAGGAACTCTCCTCCAGAAATCAGCACCATCTGTACACAAAATATAAACTTTTTTTTTCTTTCTTTTTTTTGTTTTTTACAAGCAGACAAGTGGTCGAATGAATCTCTTAAGTTGAAAGACAGTTGCAGAATTAAAAGGATTAAGAGTCCTTAAAAGGCTGGAGGCTTGATCTATTCTGAGTGCAAAGATAGATTATCAGACCACAAGGGTGCACAATAACTCCAGGAGCACAGTCATAGGCAACAACACAGTTTTATAATTATATCAACAGCAAACACAGAGTACAAATTTACATATTTTTGATATTCAAATACAGCATTAATGATCAGCTCTAATGCACATGGCTGAAATGTCATTTTTCTTTCACCATGTCCTGTATTGTGTAATCAGTTGTCACCTACAATATATCAGCTGTGTATTGTGAACGGCCTGTCATCTATTATTGCCTGAGGTTTTCCAGGAAGCAAGAAACTCCCATGATCCTGAGACAGTCAGACTGCTTCACTTATGACGTCTGTAACCAGAGCCAAAAATAACAATCTAATTATCCTCTCTCAGAACAAGATGAGTGTAACGTCAAAATAATGACAAACAACAAAAACAGAGCAAGTCAAACGAGTCAACCACCATCAACCTCAATGCCACAAACACGTGGTTTCTGTCTCAGAGAGCTTTGCAGGAAATGTAGGCTCATCAATACATTATATTTCCTTCTTGGTACTTAGTTAAGAAGTAGAGCCCAAACGATACACCAGTCAACCAATATTATCGGCCCAGTATTGGCCTGTCACAGCTACTGTATATCTGTCTATATCTGTATCACCACATACAGTATGCTGTCCAATATGTACCTATAAAGCAGATTGTTTTTCTTTTTTAGCCCCATAGGCAGCATTTTATGTATATTTGATCCTTTTCCTTAATTCAGGTTTAATATATGTCTATATACGGTTGTTCTATTTGTGTTTTATACATTACACATCATTACATATTAAATGTCTCTCTCACAAGCGTTTCATCACAACTTTTGAGGGATCATTGCAAAAAATGTTTATATATGGAGCATTCATGTGACATCGGAATAATGGGAAAAATGATTGCCTGACTGGGAAAATTCACCTGACTGCCCCCTCAAGTTGGAACAACAACTTGGAAAGTCAGACAAAATGTTGTTACACAAGTTGCCAAGTTGTTGTCTGTTGACGTCATATATGTAGAAATATAGTGGATGAGAGTAAATGTTGCTTCCACTATACAACATAAAAGCACATGAACACACTGAAGTCAGAATAATGACCTCCAAGGAGCACATGAATGCACTAATACTGTATATTCTGTATATTATGTTCTGTAGCCTATACAGAATAGGGATCTGAAAACTGATTTGCAGTACAAGACTACTGTTTGCTGAGAGGGTTACTGTGTCTGTGTTTAAGGGCACTTCATCAGGGCAAGTAGATACTACAGACTGAATTTATAACTTGAATGCACTGAGAGCACCTTATTTCGGAGATACCATCCTTTTTTTTATTGTGTCTAAAACCTGCATATTAAGTATTTCATGTAGTCTGAACAGGTGTCATTCTCAACCTCTGTAGCTTATTTTTTAGTGTGAGATAAAAAAAAATATAATGGATAACATTTAAGTAGGTCCGGGCAATATAACAATATTATATTGATATTGTGATATGAGGTTAGATATTGTCTTAGATTTAGGATATGGTTATATCATGATATTGAATAAGTGTTGTCTTTTCCTGGTTTTAAAGGCTGCATTACAGTAAAGTGATGTAGTTATTACAGCCAGACCGATATATCAGCATATATGTACAGTAGTCCAATGTGCACCAGTTTTTACTTGTCAGCTTGTAGGGCAACATTTATATACAGTATATATGTATATTTGTATACAAAGTCCTCTCGTGTCCACAGAACTTTTCAGATCATCCTTTTTTTTTAAGTTTGACTAAAAAATGCATGTTTAGTTTATCTAATGTGGTCTATACATGTCATTCTCAACCTTGGTACTTTATCCTTTAGATTAAGTTAAAATTATGTAAGTAAATATAATACTAATCTTTCAGGATTCCCTGGTGGTTCACTGATCAAAAGTCTCATCACAGACCTTTGTTGCATCTTTTCTTGTTCCCATGTCTCATGTCTTCTCTACTATGGATTGTCAAACAAAGACAAACTGTGACAGATTACCTGACTTTGCAACTTCTTCTCATCTCCCTGAGCCTCGGGGGGCCTGTCATTGGCGCCTCTTGAATATTTGTCAACTGGTTCTGCAGAAATAGTCCTGTCCTCCACAGGCTCCACAGCAGCGGCTCTCTTCAGGCTCTCACAGCCGCAGCTCGATGCTCCCTGCGGGGCTGCGGGTTCTGACTGAGCCCCGCATGAACCCTCGGTACACAACACTCGACTCGCACAACCAAGAAGGAAAAACAAGGCAAAAGTGCGCAACATTTTTACAAGACACGGCTCAAGAGATGTTGCTCATGTTGTTGCACTTTTCACTTCCGCAAAATCACGTGGTCAGTCAGCTGGGCTGCAATGTAACAAAATGTAACCCTTTCATGCCTGAAATGAATATGTGTAGTTTATTTCTATTTAAAAAATATTATTAAATTGCAAATTGCGACCTTGACTTGTAAATAAAACAGGTGCAAGTTCTTTTAATGTAAATAAAATCACTTGATTGACAATAAAAATAAAGTAAATATTCAAACAAAACCATAAATGTGGTGCTGTGTAACTTTTTTTTCTTCATCTGCATCATAAGAAAGATCAAGGCTCCACGCTTGGAGCGGTGATATTGTTTGTATTTCCCTTGGTGATGGGATGGACCCACATGGACATCATTTCCCAGCTTTCAACACTACGGCCGCTGGAGGAGAAGAAGAAGTGGCAGAGAGCCAGCAGGCAGCTCAGCCAGCCAGTGTGCTGCCTGCTTCAGTGAGCACAGCCCCGGAGCACCGACAGTCAGGCGCAGAGAGGTGATAGAGCTGTCAGAAACACAGAAACTGGATTATTACAGTCGCTGACGGCTGGTTCTCACCCTCGGCCCCGGCGGAGAAGAGGAGAATAACAGTCATGTTGTCTTAGCCGGCTGGAGGAAGCTGAACACCCGAGCTTTTTTACTACTAAACCGAGGTAAAGTTGAGCGCACAACTTGTACACTTCACCATCCTCTCTTCCTATCTCTAACAACAGCCGTGTGAGAAAAGATTTAGCTCTCCTCTCCTTAAATGGTTAACAAAATGCTCCCAGCTCATGACCAGAGCTTGTGATGGGCTATAGTGACCAAAAAACAACAAAGACAGCGAGTGTAATCACGGGCTGCTGTGAAACAGAGTGATTGCGGATGCCGATTAAAATGACAGCCTGCCAGTGGACGCGTTTACTCAAGTTTCATGTGTTTTAGTGGTCAGATACACAGGCCTGAAAGGGAAACGCGAACTTTTCCTGACAAAATCGTAATGTGTGTCTTTATTTTCAGCTTGCAACAGACAGCAGAATAAAATCCACCGTTAGTGGTTTATTGGTTATGATTTATCGGCCCCAAAGAGAGTCAGTGCTTCAAAAACAGGCAGATAACCTGAGTGAAGTGGACCTGCAGTGTCCACATACTGTATGTGAGCTTCAGCAGCGATGACCTGTTGCAGGTGCATAAACCTTCCTGGTAGCTGCAGCTCCTAATCATTAACTGTCCTGCACTGAGCCACAAACACCACACAAACAGGTTACAGTAATATCAAACAGAGAATTTTCCTGCAGCTATGCAAATCCTTGTAGCCAGAGAGTCTCGACCTCCGCGGGAACCCTGTTCTTTAAAGGGACATTTCGCACCAAAATTTAAAAAATACATTTTTTTTTCTCTTACTTGTATTGGTATTTATCCATCAAGATAGTTTTGCTGGAGTTATGGAAGCATGGTCTGTTTAATTTTGATTCTGCTTATTGCTTCCTACACAAATTTCACTCATGCTAGTTTCAAATTCAATTGGGAAGTACATACACCTAGCACATATCAACCTGACTATCTGCACCTTAAGACAGTTAAGTGCATGCATGTCTTCTCATCTTCTAATACTTAGTGAAATGTGACTCTAGTATTATTCTCAGTTAACCTAAACAGCTGTTGCTAGGTTGTTTGGCTAGCAGTAACCTTCACATCAATTCAGCAAATGCTATGCTACAAAACACTTTACAAGGACGGGATGGTTCTCGATTGTTTCAGTAATGTAGCATAGGAACTAGACAGCACTTGGCTTGTGGTGATCAGAGAGCCATTGTACTCTGTACACAAATGTACAGAGTGTACATTTGAAAAAATCAACAGCAATGTCTCTCTTCAGAAATCATGACCTGATTACTCAAGATAATCCACAGACCTTGTGTTGAGCAGTTTCATATAGGAACAGTTTTCTCCCTACTGAACTACATTTACCAACCGTATCGCTGCAAAGGGTGTATCTACTTATGGATGGGAGGCTCGTGCTAGTGAGTGAGTGGGATGTAAACACTAATGGCCTCCTCCATGGCAGAGCTGTATTGTTAGCACTTCTAAGCCAGCTAGCACAGTGATTCACAGTGTTGTAGTCAAGACCATCCAAACTGAGGCCACGTCCTGACCAAGTGCAGAGTTTATCGAGGCCGAGACAAGACTAACCCTGCATTCCAAATGGCATACTTTTTCTTTTTACTTTTAGTATGTACTGCAGCTGCCCTTACAAAGCATATACTGTTACATACAGTATGAATACAATTGAGACATACTGCTTCCTCATGACACGGGACGTTGAACTTTCACCCTCCTGCTCATACACCCATCAAAAAGGATTGTTGGCCAGAATACCTAGAAAAGCATGCTGGCTTGCATACTGCAAAACGTGACAGGATGCAGTAGGACATCCTGGTATCTGTGGTTTACTGCATTTGACATACTATGTTTTGTGACATACTAAATCTTTTTCTGGTATATTAAATAGTAGTCAGGGTGTTGGAACATGCAGTAAGACTTTGAATGGTTGAGGCCAAGTCAAGGTCAAGACAAGATTAGACTGAGTCAAGACCAAGTGCTTTCACTCTCAAGCCTCCTCACCCAAGGGATGGAGCAGTACCATGGAGTTTAGCGTTTATATCAGAGCTAACATTAGCTAACCTTGATGTAATGTAACCATTTATACATTAGTTACAAAGCTACATGTGGCCTGTCCGCTCATTGTTTGTCACAAGCAAAAATATTTCATAGCTAACTAGTTTTGCCATCATCACTGACACTTCGCTCAAGTTTTTTAAATTTATTTATTTTATTTATAATAATTTGACATGGTCCCAGGCATCTTGCAAAGTGTTTCATTGCAGAATTTCCATACTGGTATGTGTTTACAAAGTACAAACTGAAAGGCAGACAGGGAGGGGTGACTCAAATTAGATAAGAATCAATTTATCGGTGCATCTGAAGTAGTAGGATTTACACCCATTCATAGTAATGATGTTAACAAAAAAAATCAGACATTGTACAGGGAATTTAGTGGTATCCCCACAGGTGTGGTCTTAACTGGTCTTGAAATAAAATCCTGAGCCCTCTTTATCTGAGATCGAGACAAGACATAGTAAAAATGTGGTCGATTCTGAGACGAGACTGAGGCCTTCAGAAGTCTTGAGATTGGTCTCGAGTACTTTAGTACTCAAGTACAGTAGTGATACTGTTGGCAGGTGTAGTTCAGTAGAGAGAAAATAGTTCCAAAATGAAACTGTTCACAACAAGGTCTATGGGTTAATCTTGAGTAACCATGGGATGATTTGATGTGCTGTTGGGTTTTTCAAAAGTACTTTTTTTTGCGCTTTGACCACCACAAGCTGAGTGACATCTAGTTCTATGATATTCAAGAAATGCCAACAATCAAGATGGATAAAAAGCACTGCAGGTAAGAGGTTATATATATATATATATATATATACATATATATGGTGGTGGATGGTGAGTGAGTGTATTGACATCATCATCATCATCTACAAATGCAGACTGAAAGTCACAGATAAAATAACAATAATTATATTATGTCATGAATTAGGAGTTTTTCATGTAAAACATTGTTAATAATATCATGACAATTAAAAATAAAGATGTTTCTGCTGCTTTTTTATATAACATCTGATATTAGGACCACAGTGTGACTTTTTTACGTGATTTATAGGCTTTTTACTCATTTTGACTCTTTTCTTCTGCTGCAGGTGTTCCCCGTCTGTGTCCAACATGTCGGATAAGATGTCCAGCTTCCTTCACATTGGGGACATCTGCTCCCTGTATGCAGAGGGATCCACCAATGGTTTCATCAGCACCCTGGGGTATGTCCATTCTCGCTGTCTGAACATTATGTGTGTGTGGGCCCACTTCACACTCTGTTCTACTGCAAGCTGAGCAGTATTTGGACAGCAGGAACACTTGTAGTGGCGACTGTTAACCATTTTTAGAAAGTTTGATTTGGCAAGAAACACTTTTGGTGCCATCAGAAAGAACATGTCTCTGTGATTCTGTGTTTAGTTTCAAGTGTCATGTGCGGTCAGTGACAGAATGGGTTGAAATTGATAAGGAGAGATAAATGGATGTAATTTTTGCAGTTAATCCTGGAGACCAAAGCTGTGGGAACAGTGGGAGGCCTTTTGAAGTGGTGCTTTGGCCATGACTGACCCCACCACCACTGATAGTGCTGGGAGAAAAGGAAATATAAGGGTGGCAAATGCACAGTTAATGATAAAGTGTGTGTGTTTGTGAGAATGTGGCAGGAGTGGTTGTGGAGGGCAGAGAAACAATGAGGCGGTGCTGTGCACAATACTCAAAGCTAATGGTGAAACTCTGTTTATAAGCCACTCATTCACCCACACAGTCGCAGTGATATTGTGTTGTTTTTCTCTGTCATACTTCATGTCCCAAATATGAGCAGTTCTGCATTTCTAGCAGTAAGATGTATATGGATCATGTACTCTGTCTGTAGGGTTTGCACAATGACCTTGTGCAGGAGTCTTTGTCTACATTTGTCCAGGGGACAGAAATGTATACACTGTCGGGGGGTGGACTTTAAAATTGAAGAGTGTTTGTGAACAGACCCCTAAAAAAGGGAAACCCATAATGATAACTAGATACTTAATTAGAACATGCTCTCAGACCTCGACCAAGGAAGCAGTTCGCTGATGAGTGACTGTTCAGATCAGTAAATGCAGGTCACAGAATTCAAGGGGCAACAAAACAAACTACCGTGTTTTTACAGAGGTCAGACAATAAATGGCTTTTTTCAGCAGTGTACAGTCTCACTCACACACAGAGAGAGAAGAAGGTGTAGAAGGAGAGGTTGGAGGTGTGCAGCTGCCTTCAGCTCTTCATATAACAACTAACTGTGGCTACACCTGTTTATTCCATTACTCCCAGCAATATTTCAAACTGATCTGCTGTCAAAAAATGCTTCAAAATAAAAGTTGACCCCTGTTTCACCACTTAAATGCTTTTAATGGGAAACTGAAGCAATAGGAAATGTTCAGTTTGCATTAGCAGTAACTTAGTACAGCATTTTTTTCCTGTGAATTTTGCCACAGACACTGAGATCATAACACTGCAAATATATAAATATTGTAATTCTGCTGGCCAGATAGGAAAACTGGATGGGCTGGATTTGGCCCACAGGCTGCCACTTGATATTCACAGGCCTAGTGCATGACACAATATCAGAATTGTAAACTTTGATACAACAACAAAAAAAGATACTTGATACCTCTTTCAATACCACAGAAAAAAGAAAAAAAGTCCAAGGCACACAAAAAGTATATTTCTTTTCTTTTTATATGAACAGCCTGCACACTGTGCTGGTACAGAAAAAGTAAATGAACACTGCCTGGTTCTGACCACTGCATGCCAGATTTCGGGTACGACAATAAAGACTGAACTGAGGTCTTAAATTAGCACTTAGATCATTTTTTGAAATGTTATTTTATATATTTTGTGCTATTTGTGTCTTTTAATTTATAGTTATTCATAAATAAAAATGTCAGTGAAGATTTACTGTTTTAGTGACATTTTTGACAATAAGATTAACGTTAAACTGTAAAATGTCTCCATTACATAGCTTTGTCACAACCATATTTGAGAAATTATCACAAAAATGTGTATTCATGTATATATTCTACATTCTGCATATTATATTCTGTATAAAGAATATAGGGCGATATATTGATATCAGGATTTTTTTACTCATTAATATTGGCATGGATCCCAAAAATCCTGCATCGGTTGGGTCGGTCTACTTCTTACAGACTTAATGTATAGATATAATTGCTCTTGAGGTATCACTAAAATATTACACTGATTTACACAGTAGCAAGAGAGAGCTTGCATTCAAGTTTTGCTGGTAGAAACCACAAGACAATCACAAGAAGGTGCAGCACATTGTGTCTGGCATCAGTAAGGCTGTCAGTATCAGCTCAGTGTCCAGGACCCCCCCTCCCTGCTCATGAAAAATGGAATGACCTACAGCAAAGACTGAGTCATTATAGAGACATTGTGGCCTTTCTCGAGTTCCAGCGCTTCCCACGTACACACACACATACAAGCGCACATATTTGACTGAACTGTCATGGCAGTTTTGGCTGGGTGCCATCTTGTCCACGCACAACCACCAACTCAGCAGCAGCTTTCTCCAGATCATCTGCACTCAGAGAAAGAAACCATCCAGAGAAGAGAGAAAACTTCTCCAGCTGAGCAGCATTCCCAGCTCCTGTTTGGTAACTGGAAAGAGGGAAAGGTCTGCAGGCAGATCACAGGTTAAAAATGTTAAAAATGCTGCTGTGTCCTGTTTGTCCACAGGTGTAACTATTGAACCCATGTTAATGACTGACCACTCTCCCAGGGATTATTATGTCAGTCGTTCACACATGCAAATGACCGCACACACACACACACACACACACTGTATAATTTCTCCTCAAGACTCCCAGATATTTTCTGACTTTTTATCAAGGTCTGCCGACTTGCTCCTTGAGGTGAGCTGACTGGAGGGGTAGACAGGTCTGTTTGGACAACTGTAGACATTCCCCGGGAAAAGGCTTGAAATGGATGTGGGATTTGGCCTGTATCCAGACAAGTGTTATTCTAAGCTAGTAAAAGCTAAATTTGTCACCAGAAATTCCAGCCTGGCCGCAGGTCATCTAATCCACAGTTATTTCATTATTGTGTGCAGTGGGGAAACACTAGGATAGAGTTTTGTACATGCAATAGCTTTTGTGGGGAATGCTTTGTTTTGGCCACGACTATGTTTAACACACACCCAAACCAGTTTACACACAATCCCACAGGAACTGTAGAGATCCAGTGGCACACAGCGGCTCAGATACCCAATACATTCACAGAAATGACTGCCACTGATTTTTAATTAAAATGTTGACAAATTAGTTGATTAATTTGATCTTTAAGAGTTTAATCAATGCCCCTTTTTGTGTATGCCAAGCTATTTCCAGCTTTTCAAATGTTAAAGGGAAGATTCACCATTTTTGTTCATGTTCTTCCTGCATCCATTAATGTCACGGTGATGTAGTTGGTGTTAAGGAGGAATTACAGGCCATTTCAGCCTAGATTTCTAGTTTCCGTCTCCGGGTAGCCGGGGCTCATGCTAGATGCATACTTTTGTCACCCAGTGCTATTTTTTGGCCAACAGAGTTATAGATTTGGATGGTGATACAACATGTATACAATATGGATACACCGCTTTTTAATACCCCTGTCCATGATGTCTCCCTATCAGACCTTATTTTGGAAAAAGTATGTATGGTAGTCAACAGTGAGAGAATAATTTTTTGAAATGTTTCATGATTTTTTTTTTTAAATAATGTGAGTTGAATAAATGATGTATTTAAAACAGTACATTACATAGTAATGTTTTCAAATCACCTTTATCACAGACTTATCGTAGGGCCCTATGAAATCTGTGTTATGGCGCTGTGGCCATGATTATGTTTTCACACAAACTATAGGGCCTTACCTTAAAGCAATATTCCACCCCAGAATGATAATCCACTCAATATGTACTCACCCCTATGCCGATGTGAGGATGGGTGAAGATCTTCAGTTCACAACACAGTCCTGGAGTTTCAGCAGAAAACAGGGTTGCAGGCAATGGCAGTGAATGGCGACCATGGATAAGATGTAAAAAAAAAGAAAAAAAAAAAAAAGAACACAAAACAAGCACAAAATGTCTCCATGGTGTAATCCAAGTGTTCATGAGCTGCGACATTAAAATTTAACCACAAAAGACACCAGTTACACCATGTTTTTACATGCTACCTGGGAGGCTACAGTTGACATTTCAGCTAAAAACATGACTGAAGATCTTCACCCATCCTCACATCGGCATAGAGGTGAGTACATATTGAGTGGACTATTATTTTATTCTGGGGTGGAATATCGCTTTAATGCTGCCATCAGTCTGTTGCTGTGTCCACGCATTATTATTGTTGTTCCTTGACAATCACCTCATCAAATTATCAGTCAATAAATTAATACATTTGGATGATTATTTTTATCTCTAAATAATAACATCTTTAAATATCTTGTTTTTGTCTGACCAACCAAAACCCAAAGTTTATTATCACAAAGGACTAATAAAACCATCAAATATTCACATTTGAGACTGAAACCACTGAAACTTTAGCATTTCTGCTGAAGAAAATTTAAAATTGTTGCAGCTTTTGTTGATCGATTAATCTATGACTTGTTTCAGCTGAAGAATAAATATCAAACATATCATAAAGTGTAGCCCTTCTTTATTAAGAAAGCATGGCTGCTGACTTTGCCATCATGTTTTATTCAGTCCTCAGCCAATATTTTATCTTATATTAATATTATTTCTAGGGGGTTATTGTTATTTGTCATTTTTTTATGTCCTTGGAGCCTTTGACTACATTTATCACGTGTATGTTTGTAAAATGTGTCAAGATTGATGCCCTGTCTATTAACAATGTTATTATGTGTCTGTATCCACAGCTTGGTGGATGACCGCTGTGTCGTCCAGCCTGATGCGGGGGACCTCAACAACCCTCCGAAAAAGTTCAGAGGTAAGAGAGACTCGACTTCCCTCGACTCCCCTCCTGAGGAGGCCTGACATCATCATCATCATACTAACTGCTGTCTGTCTGTTTATACTGCGGGCTCTGCCAGAGAGACACTCCTGAATGTGTTATGCTGTGTTTCTTTGGTGACAGCCACAATATCTCTGCCCACTGAACTTCAAACAGGGCTGCCTTTGACAATGTTAATGTGGTGTGGTGTGTTTTTTTTTTTACGCATGTGTTCGTAGCTGTGTGTGCTCACTGGCACACCTCATCGTCTGAGGAGGTGGGAGCAGCTGGAGAGAATCAGCTGTGATGTTGATTTGCTGGAAAACAACTTGCTATAAAAAAGCTGCTTTTCAAACAGAAGGCCTTGAGATGTCTCTTTGGGTGAACCCGCTATTATTAGCTCTCATACAGGAAGTAGAACTCATGACCCTCGGTTCTCAGGCTGGAGGTTTAGATCTCTGGGGAGAGGTCTGGCTCTACACTGTGCAGAAAACATGAGTGCATTGAAAGCTTGTGTAGTGTATCTCAGGTTCTTGTACAACATGTGAAAACGGTGCCTTTTCTTGGTGATTGATTCTTTTTATATTGTGTTATTGTGCACTGCTTTCTCAACATCAAGACTGATTTATATGGATGAGACAATAACACATAGAGAAGATGATGCCTTGGTCAAGAAAAACAATGTAAAAGACATAACACGATGAAAGCTATGTAAGAAGACAAAAAAGATGTAAAATGCACAACAAGAAGAAAAAGACCTAAAAGACATAACAAGACAAAAACCAATATAAAAGACAAAAACAACATAACAAGATGAAAAACAACATAAAAGGCATAAAAAGAAAAACAACACAACAAGACGAAAAGGATGTAAAAGATGAAACAGACAAGAGAGGAAGACTGGACTGTGGTTCATTTAGCTTTGCACAGAAGCAGTCGGTAAAAATGTTTTGTTTTGTTTACCTTTTTACTTTGAGTACGTTTCAGTACCTGTACTTTAAACAAGTATCTGTATTTCTACTTGAATGAAATGTTTCTTCTTTTGCCACCTCTGGTAATGTTTGATAGATCAGGAAATTATTTATGACCGAAATCTTGTTTTTTCTTTTTCTTTTTACAGCTTGCTTTGCAGCTTTTTATGGCTGTACAGTATATCCATCAAATCTGTTGACCTTTGCAGTATTAAGCAACTTGATTTTAGAGAGAGAGCATTCCACATGCACATGCTCACACTTGGCATTTAGGATGTTATCTGCTGTCTCAGGAGTATAAAAAGATTGTACTGTATTTAGAAAGCAGAAACCTTTGATGTGAGCAGTGTCCAGACAGCTCATCTCTCCAGTGGGTCTCTGGTGTCCCAGGACAGGTTATCTCCCCCTGGGGACAATTGCTGTCACTATGATAAACACGAATTGCAGACTGATACCTCCACACCTGCAGTATGAAAGACGAGTCTCACGCTCTCTGTCTTTGCTGCAGTGTGTGTTCCAACAACTGCTTATTCCACAGATGTAGGAATAAGTGGCATAAACATTTGCTGGTATCCCACCAAACCATGAGCACCAGCCATCCAGGCATAAACATCGACACTATTTTGCAGTTCATTGTGTAGTCATTGTGTTTTGCAAGTCAGATGTCTCAAGTGTTTGCTCTCAAGTCCTAAGTCAATACAAGCAAATCCAGAGTAAAGTCCCAACTCAAGTCTGACAAGTCCTAAATCCTAAAAAAATGCAGTAATGCAGTCTTCACCAAATGTATTGCCATTTTAACAACAGATCCTCGACTTACCATTCTTTGTGAAACTTCAAATGACGAATAAGTTTGGAAGTTGGGTCTCCATCTGTAATTTTTGACTCACTCGTTTTTGAGATTCTGATCAAAAATCTGTTGGTAGGCCTGAGAATTAATGGTTCCCTGGATAATGTGGAGTTGTCCAGGTCCGGAGGCAGAAAAGCAGCAGAGTTTCCTTTCTTGGTACATAGTGTTGGCTTTCCTCCAAACATGGCGGTTTTGATTGTGACCAAATATTTCTATTTTGGACTCATCTGTCCAGAGAATGGACTTCCAGAAGGCCTCTGGTTATTCCAAGTGCTCTCTGGCAAAGTTGAAACGGGTAGGTTTGCTCTGTCTTGAGAGCAGAGGATTCCTTTTAGCAATCCTCCAGTGAATGTCATGTCTGTTCAATTTTCATCTGATTGTAGACGCATGTACATTTATTCCAGATGCTGCCACAGAGGTCTGCAACTCTTTAGAGGTGATGTGTGGCTTGGCCTTTACCTGATTTATTATTTTTCTGTTTCTTCTCGGTGATAGTTTTGATGGGCGTCCACTTCTAGGCAGAGTTGTGGTCATGTTGAATGTCCTCCATTTGTAAATGATTTGTCGTACAGTCAATGGATGGAGCAGGAATCTTACGTTTGCACATGCACTAATTCCATGTTTCATGTAGTTTTTTGGCTAATCACACAATTCCATCTAAACAAGTACATTCAATTGATAAACATAAACCTGCCAGAAAACAAAAGGGGTTCACATACTTTCAAGCAGATCTGTTGCTGTTGCCATGGTGAAGTCAGCATATTCAGATGCTATAAAAAGATATTGGAACAATTTGAATTAAATCATGATAAAGTTACACATGATCTGCCAGCTGAATGACAGATGCATAGGCTCAGAAACATTTTTCCTCTCTTGCGCCCCCTGGAGACCGTCGACGCTGACCACTTTGGGAAACCCTACTTTAGTTGATTCAGGAAATAAAGGGAAATGAATTGATTTGTGACACCATTTCTAAATAATATATTTAAAAATCTTTGGACTGAGGGAAAAGTATCAAGTATGTTTCAAATCAAAAGGTTCGAGTCCAAGAGAAGTCACGAGTCACTGGTGTTAAAGTCCAAGTCGAATTGCACGTCTTTTTTGATTTTGTTCAAGACGAGTCTAAAGTCATCAAATTTGTGATTCAGTCTCAAGTCTAAGTCATGTGACTTGAGTCCACACCTCTGGTATTACTGTAGGGGACTAAAGTGAGACAGTGCAGTTTTGACAGGGTTTAAATCATGCAATAGCCAAACTATTTGTAGATTTAATTCTAATCGTTTGTACTATTTTTGGCAGCAAACGTGGTTGTAGTGAGGGAGCCGCCTATTGGCTCACTTATACAGGAAGGCTTTCACTAATCACTTTGCCTCATTTAATCTTCCGTCCTCCCACACTCGTTTTTCCCTTGACTCACTTATAAAAAACTCATCACAAGGTACACAGTGCACTCAAAGGAAGACTCCTGTTCTAAATATGACCCATTGCAGGACAGTAAACGTCCTTGTCAAATTTAAAATTATTGCAAGATATTGTGAGCCTGCCTGAGAACCAAACAAATCTGCTGAGCTCATGTTTTCATTTGCTCTGAAATTTGTGAATTACTCTGCTGATGCCAGGCTGCAATATTGTTGATATGTGGTATGTATTGACGAGCCTTTTTTAATCTGCATTTTATTCAACATCTGTGCAGAAACTGGGGGACACACATGAAGTGAAATTGTGACTAAAGATGCACATTTAAGAGATTTTTTTGTAATTGTATATGAATCTCTACACACACTTGCTTTATAAGCTACGAGTGGTGTGAAAGTGGCGTTACTCCTTCACCATGTCAGCTGGTTTTGACCAGAAGGGGCCTTCATGTCACTGTGAGATGCCTCTGGATGTCTCCCAGAGGGCAGAAAGAGGTGAAGACGGGTGCTATAGGATCATATGGAGAACAACAATAAAATAAGTTACAGTCAAGTTTATCTGTAATTTACTTTAATAAAGCCTGACAGTTTTGAATGACAACGACCACCTTACCAGATAATTGCTTCACATTAAAGAGGAGCTCCTTGATTTTACACATAAGGTCAGGTCAGGTCAGTCAGGCGCTTTATCAAGATTGACAAAATGATCCATCAAGATTATCTCAGCCTGGACTTGCAGATTACAAAATTTCTAACAGAAAACCTGAAACAGAAAGTAGAGGTGTGGAAACTGGAATTACAGTACATGTTTTTTAACAGACAGGGAGGGTCTAATGAAAATGCATTGCATTATGGGAAATGCAGGATCCAGCGCTGACCCATTCGAGAAACTAAACGTATATGCTAAACCTTGCCGCTTCTTTTCTCATCATTCTTTTTTTTTTTTTAATTGTCTGTAATTCCCCAACTCCAAGTAAGTGCAACACTAAATTGATTGAGTGCCCTTTAAAATGTCAGTGCTTATTTTGACATGACCCTTTTGGGATATAAAACAACCTCCATGTTTTTGTAAGAATGTATTTACCTAACTTAAGGAACTTTTTGCAAAGAGGCACCTTTGAAATTAACGTGACAAGTATTAGCAGAGGACATTTTGTTCGACTGACTGCAGAGGAGTTCAGAAGTCCATAGACCTTTTTAAAGCAGATGTTATGACTCATCAAACACAGTTTATTATTAATAAAACTGACAATTTCATTTAGCTGTGTCAGTTACTTGGCTGTTGTACATGCAGTCTCGCTGGAACAGTTGAATAAAACAAAGCCATAATCCATGTTACTACTACCACTTGTACTGTTCCTGCCATGACAGGCCAGATGGGTTTCCCAATACCATAATGACTGCTGCAGTTGGTTAATAAGTAACAACATATAACTATTTTATCCTAACAGGGAGTAAACATACAATAGGCCCTCATAGACCGTATTTTGACATGTCACTGTAAGAAAAACAAAGGTGTAAATTCTAAAATTTACGAGGATCCTGGTGTTGTGCATGCTGACTCACTGTCATGTTGTCATGTCTTCTTGGGACACTTGAGCCATCTTTAATGTTATTAATAATACCTGTGCTCTTCCTGCTGTGACAAGTCAAAATATCTGCTATGAAAAATCGCATATACGACATCAATCAAATGGCAACTTAAGAACACCCCTTACAATTAAGCTTCATAAAGGAAATGGTATTTGTCTTTCTGAGGCTGCCTCAATGCTTTTTTACAATTTATCTTAATTTTGTTCTAGCTGTGAACAGCACCTCTGTTTGCTTCATGCTTTGCATTGTGCACTTAACTTGTCACCTTCCAGTGTGTACGCACGCATACTAAAACCCTGCTTAGTCACTATGTAGTGTGGTATACTACAGATGAAATGTCTGCTGTGAAACGGTTATGATGTCTTCCCCTAGTAAAGAGCCACACTATTAGTCTTACAACATCACAGCAATTAATAACTAATTCAACTTATGAATCAATAAGATGTAAAACTGGATATTTTTTTCAGATGTTTATATACTGTATATGCATTGCACAATACTGAGGTGCTGCGAGGTCATGTGAGAAAATGTACTCTTGAATTCTGAGGATATTAAATCTTCTCAGTTTTTCATGATGCATCTCAAAAAATTCTGCAGTTATAGATTTATCATGATTTGTTTGTGGGTCATTATTATTGTTTTGGTATTTGTTTTCATTAATTTGTCCCAACAATAATCTCTCAAGTGGTTTATAAATAGAATAGTTTATGTAAATGAGTTTTGTCAGCCACCACTGAAGCCAGATGAAGTGTTTTGTTTCACTAACTTGAACTTTGCATAGATAACCCTCAAGACGTGTGAAACTTTATTAAAACCAAACAAGGAGCAGGTTGTCCCTTTTTAACATCCACAAACACAGTCTGGCTCAGTGTGCTTACATATTTGTCTTTTTTTCTTTGGGCTTCTAATTTGAGTCCTCCGGGTGTCCTCTGGCAGAGCAAACACTCCTCTGTTCCTCCTCATTTTGGGAGGCTCCTCTGCTGTTTGAAGGGGACAGTTGTGCAGACATAATCCCCGTTAGTGGACGCTGTAAGGGCACGAGGCCAGACTGGCCATGTCCACATGCAGGGCCTTATACTGTCACTGCTGAGGTATGCTCAACATTTCCTTCTAATGTAAACAAAAGCAGCCTCCATCACACTCTCACTCATGTAGTCTGCATGCAAACGCTGAGACATCAGGACGCAGTAGCTTTGCTTTGGACAGTATTTGAAATACCATCTCTTTCTCTCTCTTTCTCACACACGCGCGCACACACACACACACACACACACACACACACACACTCAGAGAGTGCACTGAGTTCAGTAGAGTACTGAGCAGCAGTCCGCGCATCCAAGGCGAAGAGAAGCACTGTACCACTGCTTTGTATTAGTCATTTAAAAAAAGACAATCCTCTTTTGTATTATTTGTGATTTATTTTCATCACTTAATTGTTTGAATGTCGGACCAATTGTCTAATTTGAAGTTGCTATGGCGGCAGCTCGTTCTGTTGTGTGTTCTATGAAAATTGAATGGTGCATTGTTCAAATGTCATCCATTTTTCCCTTTACTGAATCATCAATCACCATCCCCTGTTTCTGTCTGTGGTCAGCAGGCTGTTCACATATTGATAAAAAGACTTTGAGCGGTTCATTGTTATAAAATGTTAAATGCAGTTTTTCTTTTTGAAAAAGCTGAAAATTGACAATCCATATCCATATATAGTAATATAGTTGAAAAATGCATCACAATAAAATATTTTATTTCAGTCAGTAACCAGTTAACTGCTTTTTTATCAAGGCACACAGGTCATAAACTAAAAAAACCCCGTCATACTGACAAGCTGACCCGTCAGTAACGGTTAATAATAATAACTGTTTCCTCACTGTCTGCACTCATTTTTTCACCCCACACTGTTTCTGTTGTGTCACAGTAGTTAATGGTGCAACTGAACAACATATCTATTAAATGATTGGCTGTCTATGAGCCAGCTTTCATGGTGGTTTGGATTTAACACATTTAAATGAAATGATTAAACATTTTATTGAACAATTTTCTTGTGGCTATTGATGAAGTGTCTGTTACCAATACATATGACTATAGTTTTATTGCATGTTTTTAATTTTGCACCATTGACGTGGTGAGAGTCCATCATTAATTATTTCTGATCTGCATGACCACTCTGCCCAGAATAAGCTTGTTAGGCGTCCTTTGTCTCCTGCATTGTAATTACTGTCTTTTTTATTGTATGTATATTATTTTTTTATCTAAACAAAGGAAACTTGAATATCGAGGCTGTATGCATACAAAATCTTTGATCATTACAGGTTGATTGTATGAGGGTAAAAAGGTTGATAATGGCTGAGACAGTCAGAAACAAAAGACAAAGAAGAAGACATCAAAGCTTCCCTGCTCGTACAGAACCAACAATGGCTCATTTTTGTGCTTGTTTGGTATCAGCCTCACATTATTATTGCTAAACCAGGAGCATGTGAAGACCATTATAGTGCCCGCTTGTTTTTTCTTTTTTTGTTGTTGTCTCATTTCATATCTCATTTCCTGCCTTAATGTCCTCTGATCTCTTTTGCGTGAACCATTTAAAGGACCGGTGTGTAGGATTTAATGGCACCTAGCAAAGAAGAGAGAGCCTATAGTGGCTGCCTCTCTAGAGCCAGTGTTTGGTTTGTCCATTCTGAGCTAATGTAGAAACATGATGTTGCATAGGGCTGGGTATCAGTTCTCAATACTTTTAAAGGTGTTGCGTGAAATCACCGAGTAGTATCGAAATTTCTCCATTGTTATTGGCCCAGTACTGCAGCAGCTATAGCTCATATAGCTTGTGGTGTGGTATGTCGAGTGCAGTGTAGTTTATGTTGAGTTGGCAGAGATGCCACCAAAATGTTTGAAAGTATGACTATACTACACATCTGTGGCATCTAATAAAAAATAAACTAAAAAAAATAAGGATGATTTCAGGAATGCTTCCATTCACATGATGGCTATCGAATGAAGAAAGGAATAAAGGTTTTAAATGAAGTACTCTGTAGGTCGAGGGTCAATGACCCGCAGTGTCAAATATTTCAGCAACTAAAACGTGTTTCACAGCCTACATCTATAGCTCAGCACCTCTTTTAATCTTCATGTTGTTGGTAGTCAATCTTGAGTCTCCCTAGGCTAACTGAACTTAATAGCTGTGGCTCCATACAGATAGTTTTTTCTTTTTTGACTAAAAATGGCTTTTTTGGGTTGCTGATCCCTGGTATAGGTATCACCGTAAGGATAATGGTATTGGTCCTCAACCCTTGTGGTGCGACATGGCAGCCCACACCGTCTAGATATAAAGGGCTCATTGTGAGGTAACAAAAACATCACAAATCAATGAAGCATACTTAAGACTGTTATATTTAATTTCAGCCATATTCTGCCAATAAACCCCTGTAAATCTGACACGCTGGACCTTTAACTTATTGCCTCCACCTGTTGTCAGACCAAGACGCTGATGCTGTCAGAGACACACTGCAGACTAGTTGGGTGGTTCGTGTGAGATAAACACCAGAAGCAGTTCTGTCTTTAGTCCCTTCCTCTCCTAATAACCACATATATTGCTTTCCTGTCCAATGAGAGAGGAGAGGTCTTGCAGGAAACAGTGAAGG
>JAJHUR010085786.1:0-28179 GCA_027495735.1 Lutjanus campechanus | reverse complement strand
TTTGTAAAAGTGAAAACTAATAAATGCATTATTCAAAAATCATTAGTTACAACTTGTAGAGTCTTTATAAATAGTTCCTTACGGGAAACTTGTACCCTGATTTCATACTTCCCAACCCACGTGATTTTCCCTGGAGACTCCCTCTCCCTATTTCCTCCCACGATCACAATTCTCGTGTATTTCTCCCAGTCCATGACAAATTTTCACACCCCTCTTTTTTCTTTTCATTATCACATCCTGTTTCTGGCACTACACAGCTTAACCCTTACAACTCCAAAGGTCTCTTGTTTATATACAGACAACAATACAGCTACACCAAACCAGACTCCCTGTAAGGAATCATTCTCATTTCTTAAGTCAAAAAATAAATGAATGAAAAAACAAAACAAAACAGATGAATATTAGTTTATGCCAGGGACTTACACCAGAGGGATGACTAATTCTGTACTTTCCCAAAGAATTAAAAGTAATAAAAGCATAAAATGCTGTACTTATTATTTTGTTATTTTCACTCTTTAAAAGTCACCAAAATGCAGGAAACAAAGTCTCTGAAACTCCTTTTTTCTTGTTTGTTTGTTCCCCTACTTTTGATGTCTCTAGGTTGGCATGTCTGCCTGATCTCTGTGTGGATTTTTAAGTAAAAACTTCTGCTGATGTTGCTGGTGACATACCGTGCTCTGTGGTGGCTGTGTGTCCAGTTGCTGCGCACCGTCCAGCCGAGGATCGTCTTCAGGTATCTGGAGCAGCAGGGGAATCTGTGACTCAACGCCTCCATTAGTTCCTCTTTGCGCAAACCGTAAACAACCGGCGCAACGCACTGCGCCAGGCTGAAAAAAGCGTAGCTAACCACGGCTGACAGCTCTTTAGTCTCCGGCTGGATGAGTTCGTTTTGGTGCAAAGTGCTCAACACGAAGGTGACAAAGCTTGGGAGGATGTACACCGCCAGCTGGCTCCCGTGCAGCGCGATCGTCCTACACCCGGTCCGGTTGCGCCTGTTGAGCACCCCCAACCTCCGTCCCTCCACCAGTATCCTGACGTAGCTGTAGATGATGAGCAGCGCGCACAGACCGATGAACACCACCTTGTGCACCGTGGCTCTCTTCAGCTGGTCTGGCCCGCACGACCCATTATAGACATCCCCGATGGTGGTCGGGCGGAGGAGCAGACTGATGGGGTTGATCAGAGCCACCATCCACGTGAGCACCCCCAGCAGCCAGGGCCAGTACCGGGCCGTGCAGGTGGAGGTGTAGCGCATCGGGTGGCACACGGCGAAGTATCGGTCCAGCGCCATCACAGTGAGGGTGAGGAGGATGTTGGCGCCGCTGGCGATCAGGACTGAGACCATGGCGAGGCAGCCGGAGCGGCTCGGCTGAGCGCCCAGGTGGATCTGGTAGCTGAAGATGCTTCTCATGCCCAGGTAGACCAGGGCCGAGAACAGCAGGTGGAAGACCAGCACGAAGCGGGCGTGAGTCCTGAGCAGCTCCACCCGCACGATGGTGGAGTTGATGATGAGGTTGAAGAAGAGCAGCACCGAGAAGGACACGGTGGAGACATAAAAACGCACGCAGGTGTACTCCTCCCCTGCGGTGCTGTTTGATGACATTATTCCTCAGCTGGCTATGGATGGATTTATAGGATTATTTTGAAGATGATGAAGAGGAGGAGGAAGATAAAGATGGGAGAGAAAGTTTGTCCGCCGCATGATCCTCTCTCTCCTGTCTCACTGTAGACTGACGCAACGTGATTAACCGCTCACTTCTGTCTCTGTCCCTGCCTCCACCCATGTCTGTCTCTCTCTCTCTCTCTCTCTCTCTCTCTCTCTCTCTCTCTCTCTCTCTGACACACACTGAAAAGTCCCACATCATAGAGTCTTGAGCCTCCTTAATAACTTTTATATTCATAACTTTTGAGTTGATTTTCTTATTATTCTGTCTTTGGAATGAAAAGGAATTTGAAATTAAAATGGCAGACAGTCAGTTATAAATACACTACGCTTTTTAAAGTTATGTTTGCAGCTAAATAGTTAACAAAATACTACATTGTTTGTTAGTTTGCTAAAAGTTAAATAAAAAGTTATGTTGTTGAATGGCTAGCTAAAAGTTAAAATGTTAAATAGTTTGTTAGCTAACTAAAAAATAAAAAGGTTGCATATTGTTTTCTACCTAAAAAGAAAAAGGGTGTATTTTTTTGCTAGCTTGCTAAAAAAAAGTTCAAACATTACACTGTTTTCTAGCTAGCTAGAGTGAAAGTCATAAGTTTCCAAAAAACAAAAACAAAAAACAAATACTCAAGTAAAGTACAGATACTCAAAAAATGTATTTAAGTACAGTGCTTAAGTAAATATACTTTGTTACCATCAACCACTGTTGATAGCGAGCTAAACATTAACAAAACATGTCTGGAGTGAAAGAAACAAGACGTATCATATAACTCAGCTAAAACTCAGCTAGGTTGAGTTTGGCCCGTTAACTTTCTTCAAGGAACTCATCTCAAAAATGCTGCTATTTTAAAAGTTAAAACTCCTCAGGTGTAAGTCTAAAGTTAATATTTCATCACATTTTAAACTGGAGTTTAAAGGTTTGGTGCAACAGAGTAGTGCCATTTGAAGATTTGTTGGTGTGAGGTGATGAGTTTGGGAGATATCTACTTTGTTTCTGCAGCGGAAGCACATTCTACTAGACAGAGAGTAGTTCCCACGTGAAACTGCTCACCACAAGGTCTGTGAATTAACTTGACTAACTGGGTCACAATCTTCGGAAAGAGTATTGTAAGTATTGTAAGTACTAAGTGTTCTTTTTGGTGCTTTGGGTGCCATTTAGTCTCATTATATTGGAGAGAAGGCAGACATTTCTACAGCTGATATTTCCCAAACTCTGCAACTCACATAAAAAAAATCGAGATGGATAAATTAGCACTACAGGCCAGGAGAAAAATACTAAAACTAAACTAAGGATAAAATTTAATCTTTCTCATTTTAAGATGGTTTTAAAGTTTAGTGTAACACTATTTAAAGTTAAACCATGATTGAATTGAGTTTAAAAAAATAATCCTTGTTGGTGCAACCCAGGATAAGTGTCAATCTCATCATATTTAGGCAGATTTGTCCCCTTACATTTCATCAAAAATGCAGCGTGCCGCCTGAACTCACCCACAGGGCAGTAACAAGATGCCTGATAGCTGTTATGTGTTTGACATTGCTGCCACCTTCTGCTGTGAACAACACTGACAGTCGAGGGATATATCAGTGAAGAAGTGTGACGTGTCTACACACAACGTCCTAACCGAGCTAAACAAGGGCAGATATTTCATGCTGTGTGTCCCCGTAAGCATAGTAAAAGCTGTTAGGCTCATGTTTGCGGTGCACAGTGCAAAGGGAGATGGAGAGACACTGCTGCTGCCAGAGGAGAGCTGACTAAGATTACAGCACGCATGGGAATAAATGACAAAACGATACATTTTAAAGGGATAAAGTTGAAAATTCAGTCATTATCTACTCACCCTCATGCCGACAGCAGATCGAGTTCAGTTTTTCACTCCACAAAACACAGCTGGAGTTTCACAGGAAAACAGCATTGCAGCTCAAGTGATTGGTGACCAGTTTTTGAACATAAAAAAACAACCCAAAATCCCATAAATATGTTTCATACTGGTGTAATCCTAAAGCCCCAACATGCCGTTCACTTGCACACTTGCACTGATCACGACAGTGTGCGTGCGCATGTGAACGTGACTCCAAGCTAATGAGCTACAGTGAAGATTTAGGCTAAAAACATGGAGCTGGTTGCACCAGCAAGACTTGAGCTAATTTAGTCCTAACTTGGTATTCTAAGTCCAACCTAATAGTTATGATGGCTGCACCGTCGAGGCTTAAGTCTTCTTCTTGCTAAGCATGGGTGCACCTAGTCAGGTGTAAAGTCAAAATCTAGACTTATTTATACAAATATACAGCCTCCAGTCACAAATATTTTCATTCTGTGCCATGACGGCTCAAACAGATGTGTTATGTGTGGAAAATGAAAGCAGTACAGGTGGGACATGAATGTTATTCAGTCAGACGTAACTTCAGAATTATACGCCATTTGTAGAATTTACAAGAAGGCCCAAGTAATTAAGAATTTGTTATAAGACTGTTTCAAAAAGTTCATGCGATCGTTTGTTTTGCATCTGGTGCTTTGTCAAAATACTGTATCTCACTAACTGGCATTGACTAGGTGTCCCTACCATCCCTACCTATTTCTAAACTCTTGAGTGAACAAAGAGACCTTTTTCAGAGCATCAATTTTGACATGAAATAGCGGAGTAAACACAGGTGTTACTAAAGATTTTAATTAAGGCTCTGTTCTATTCGGGTCAAACAGAGTCAGAGTGCTGCTATTGTGCATGTTGCCTCATTAGAAAGACTCTGCTACTCTAAATGGAACAGGACCTCCATTAGCATCATTGGTAACACCTGTGTTCACCCTGCTGTTTCAAGGTCTATCTGGTAACGCACCACTGTTGTGACTTTTCCTCTGGCGCCATCCTCAGGCCAAACGATGTTCCTGCCTCACTTAAGAACAGTAGTCAGTCAAATTTCTTCCTCCCAACGTTTTCTTGAAATTATCACAAGTTTCACTCCTCAGTTTCACTCCTCAGCGGCGTGTCTGCAGGTGGTGTGATCATGCCGCCCTCAGCCTCATATTTGTTTAAGTCATTTGTCACTTAGTTTGAAAGTGTATGCAAAAGGCAGAGTTTTGCATAAAATACCAAAAAGCAAACTAGATCACTAGTAGGCTGTATGACTGCACAATGAGTCCCAAAATGTATTACTGAACTCGCAGTATGGCAAATTTAAATTTAAAAAAAGTTGCAGAACCAGAACCAAATCGTAATTTTAAAAAAAGTAAATAAGTGTGAGAAAATAGCATTATAATGAGGTACTCTAGAAAACATTTTTGTTTGGTACAGACCCCAAAAAATAACATCATCCTGATTTTAATTGGGGTTTTTTCAGCAAAAATAATAATTCACACTAATCATATTGCATCAAATAATTGCAATATGACTTTTACACCATATTATGCAGCCCTAGACAATAATAATCATACATAACAGCCATTTCCAAACTTAAAAATGTCATGACCCAATTTGAAATCAAAAAATCTTCTGTGGTCCACCCAAACCTTTAATCACAACTGTTATGGTGATGGTCAAAAAATACTGTTACACCAGGTAAGATAAATGAAAAATAACATGTAATTTAAATCCCATGGCTTTGTTTTGTTAGTTCTGATAACTAAAAGAAGTCATAAGTCAAATATTTTATGGTAATTTAAAACATATAAAATATAAGCTTAAAAACCTTTTTCTTTATTTTTCAAGTCTTCTCAAGACCCACCTGCAGTATTCTGATATATAGACACCAACTCCTGAGCTTATTACACCACCTAGTGTTCACGACAGGTGTTATAACAGGCAAATGTACATGCAGATGTGAATATTCCCTTTAGTTATGGCTAGTTATTTGTTCTAAAAAAAATTATAGTGCACAAATAATGATGAGTGTCTTCAAGTAAATTAAGAGATGCTCAATTGTTCATTGTTCAGATTAAAATTAAGAAAAACTACAATAAACGTGGGGGACCTAAAAGCGACACTTCAATTTAATATTAATTTGATAGGCTGATTTAGGTGACCTATTATGCTTAAAACCATGCTGAGATGGCCCACCGCCTCTCCCAATCAAATCCGTTGAGAAAATTCGTTAACTGGTGCGGTCTAACGTTAAGTCCGACAGCACGTGAATGCAGCATCTGTCCACAGTTTCACTCTGCAGGCGTTTTAACTAATAATTCAGACTTGTTTTATGCTGCCAACCAGGATATTTAATTTAAGCTGCATTTTATACACGTGTAATTCTTAAATCTTGTATGAGTACAATAATTATCCCAGTTTGGCAGGAAATCTCTGTGCTTTATGTTATTTAATGTCCCTGTATTTTGTACAGGGAGTATTTGTTGCAAATTGCATCTTATTAAATTAATTTGAACTGTTTTATCTTTTATCGTTTGTAACCAATTTAATCTTATATCTATATTTTGAGTGCACGAATGCAGCACTTGTCCCGTTGTTTTACTTTATATAGTGTGCTGTCTTTAGTTGGTCTTACCTGCTGGAAAGCGCTGTGACCTGCACTAACCTTTATAAAGTTTGATAAGATGATCTGGCCCTGACAGCGGCTTCATTGTGTTAAAATGGTTTGCATCATTTTCCCCACTTACATATGTGAACAGTAGTTTGCATCTCCTCCGGTGCGTGTCACGTGAGATTTAATTTGATGGTTGTGGGTTTTTTGCAGAGCGGGCGGGCAATCTTTTCAGAAACAGAAACCTTTATGAACGCACCTCCCACCTCTCCTCTACTTCAGACACATGTTGAATTGAGGACATTTTCTTTTGAGTTTTTCACTGCTGAGGAACCAACGAAAAGGTAAGAAAAAGTTTGTATATTAGCATAAATAGGGGAGTTATCAGTCTGCGGTTGATTCTGAGTCTGTAGTCATCTTATAAAAAATATTTATTACATTATTATTGGTTTATCTCATTGTAGCTAATTCACTTTGTAGTTTGCAGTGATAAAAGCAGATAAAACATGCATAGCTCGAAGTAGGAAAGAACAAGATGTTTGTCCTGTTAATGAACTAACGTTACAACAAATGAACTAATGGCCATCTTTAACCATCAGTTTGCATTCCTTTAGTGGGAAAAAACAGGGGAAAAAACTCATTAAAGTTACAACGAAGAAAAATGTGTTATTTTTATCAAGTTACACTAATAAATTTGATGTCAACTGGGGTGAAATCAGTTTACTATTTGAGTTTCGTCAGTTTAATGGCGGCTGATCAATAGCTCCCTGTGAAAGCCTCGATTATTACCAGTTGTCAGTTATGTTGGACAGACTTCAAGTTCTTTAAACTCTTTACTACGTCTTCCTTCGGTGATTTTAGGTTGATAATAACAGTGAGAAGTCTGCCTAAATTAGCTATCCAACATATCCCCAAACAGTGAGGCATCAAAGGAGGTAAGTGCCACTAAAACCGACAGATGGATTTAAAATATTAAACTAACAGTTAATGGCACTTTGATGCTTAAATGGCTCTACCTGTTCCCTGCATCATCGCAGTCACAATAAAGTCACGTTTGTGGAGACAATGGGCTATTTAAAGACGACTGTCACCATATTCCTCTGTCCCATAAACTTTAAAGAATCTAAGCTTTAAGCTAGTCAAGTGAAGTTTAGCTATAAGTTTAGCTAATGGCTTTGCGTTAACTGCCTAGCTAGGTCAACGTTAGCTGTATAAATTGACAACAATTTGCAAAAGTCCATAATTCGTGTTAAGGACCATGGACTGGTTGCTGTCTGTGAGGAAAACTATGAGGGAAAAATGCTCATAATACTTACAAATGGTGTGAAAAATAACTTGAAACTAGTTATTCTAATGTTATTACATGGCTTTGTTAAATACTCGATTCTGATTGGTCAGTTATAGCATTTTAACGGCTGCTGTTTCTGTATAGCAGACCGTTGCTATGGACACAGTTTTGATCATAGATCCTGAATGAACTATAGAATCATTGTTAAATCATTAAAATTATTTTAAAATTAATATTTTGTGTCAATGTATTGATTTTTTAGGTACACGACCATGTAACAAGCTGAATAATGTTTTGTGTTATGTGTGTCAGTTATTGTGTTAGCGGTTAATGTTAGCTAGCTAACATTAATCAATCTGAAGCTCTGCCCATAGTGATTTTGTGATTTTTATGTGATGAAATTAGAGCATGAGAAACTTAAAATAAGACTTAAACATCTGTTAGGATTCAGAAAATACATCCAAAGTTTAGTTCTTCAAGATTGTATTCGAAACCTCAAGCTGTTGCACTTGGCAGAACTAACGTTAGCTGAAGATGATGGTTAGCTAGGTCAGTGCTACATATGAACATGCTGATTTGGCATAGCGAAGTTGTTCCAGAAGCTGGGGCTATCTTTAGCCATTTTATTTACTTTAAATTGATGTTTGTAGTATTAGATACAGTTGATTATTTTTTGTTTGCTTACCGAAGGGCATTATAAACAATATGGCTTGGAAATAACATATCAGTGTTTTTAGGTTAGTCTGTGGTAAATACTTTATCTGGATATACACATTTTCTCTAAAATAACCGTTTTTAACAGTTTGGGAACTATTGCTGTAGGGTATTGGTGCGTCCACAAAATATTAACACAATAATGTTTTCTTTTTTGGTGTATTGTCTCTCAGATCGCAGATGATTGTTTCATATGTAAATGTTTAAAAACATTTGAATAATAATAATAACAGTCATGGCAGAGAGAGAACAACACTAGGTCTTTGTTGTATGTCACAAACCGGCTCAAAGTAAGTGGCAAGAAGGGGAGTCCACACAAGGGTTTAATGTAAAAACAAGAATCATTTATTAACCTAAAGCTAACACAAATCATAAGACAAACCAAAAAACAACACAAGGTGGATGCCAGCTGGTGGAAGGGAGAGAAAGAGTGAACAAAGTGCTCAGCTTTTCAGCTCAGAGGCCCAGGTGAGCTCAATCAGCCCATGTCAGCCAGTCTCCAGCCTCCAAGACAGTGGGAGGGGCGCAACATGTAGTATACCGCAACCACAAAACAACAACATGCTACAGTAGCAACACACCCTCTTTCTTGGCTTCACAAAGCACTGAAAAGCCTTGACCATAATCAAGTGATCCCTGTGCCAGGAACTTTTCCTTGTGACTCTTCCCACTTTCTTCATCTCTGTCCTGTATCCTCCTGGCATGGCCGTCCACCAGCAGTATCCTCCAGGGCCAGTCATGCAGCAGTATCCTCAAGGACCAGTCATGCAGCAGTATCCTCAAGGACCAGTCATGCAGCAGTATCCTCCAGGGCCCGTCTACCAGCAGCCAGCCCAGGTGGTGACAGTGATGACCACCAACCAAAGCCCCGGGACATGGAGCACCGGCCTGTGCGATTGCTGCAGTGATATGGGCACCTGTAAGTCAACACAGCAAATGATGCTGCTCACCAGTTTGTGCCATTCATCACCACAGACGTTATTTCCAGCTTACTGTGTGCACTTGATGAACTGACGATCATGAGAGTTGTTTTACGTCATTGTTAAACCACCACCATTTCTGATTAAAATCTATCTGACATGACTCAGGCAGCAGTCATGTTCATAGACGAGGTAATGAATTAAAGTTTTGTTCACATTACATTTAGTCAGTTACATGTAGTGGTTTGGCTTGACTCAGTTTGCCTCGGTCAGCCCAGCACAGCAGGGATTTACATTTTCATTACAACAGGCCTACCCACTTGAAGGTGCATCTTTTGACTGAAGAAGAGCCTAGCTTGAGTGGAGCGGCTATAAAACGGAAGATAAACTCTTTGTTTCCTATAAATCCTTCACAATAGAAGTCCCCTGTTATTTTGTAATTTAAACGCTTTTATTATGAAGCAGCAAAATCAGGAAATGTGTGGTTTTCATCACCAGTAACTTAACACGACTCCTGTACAGCCGAACGCGAACATGAAACTGTAAAATAAAGCAGATACCTGGAAGTACAAACAGCGATACAGAAGAGAAACTAAACTTCAAACCATGGGCAGGTCGGGCATGCTTTGCCCCCTTCGAGAGGAGGTCCATCTTAGATGTGTCTCAGCATAGCTTAGAGTGTTGGCATTAGTTGCATCAAATCATGTGGCATGGTGTGCCAATGGAAAAGCCCCGTCTAATGTATCCGGTGTTTTTGCAGAAGTTAAAGCAACTGCCAGCTAGCATAGGTGGCTAGCAGGACACTGTCACCTTGAATAAATTATATAAATATGATAAAAGATTATGTATTCTTTTGGGTTTGATCATTGTTTGAAACAGTTAGGAAAAATTAAGTATACAACTCAACAAAATATATAACCTGTCAAACATTTTTGTGATCTTTAATGTAAAAATGTCACATATTACAGCTTTAAATGTTGCCTCATTGTTGGAGGAAAGGGTCCCCACACTTTTTCAGCTTGAGACTCGAAAGCGAAATTTAGTGTCCCCAATTTTCCATACTCAGGACAGGCCCAGAGGTCGGGGATGGACTGTCAGATTGTCAATTGCGGCTGGCAAGATAACGTTAGCAGTCACAGCTAACACTGACAAGTAATGTTGCAGACGCAGACGACATCCAAGCTGAACGGACCAGCATAGCTAAAAAGAACACTATTATATTATTTTAATGTATTTTAATCAGGGAAATTAATTCACATATGATATAATTGTTATGGATTTTACTCTTTCAAGTGGTGACCCGATAAAAATGGGTTCTGACCCTATGTTTGGAAAACGTTGCATTAGTGGTAGATGTAATATTGTGATTGTTATGTGAAATGTAAACATTTTAACTTTTTTTGCAACTATAGTCCTTGACATCTTAACATTTATAAGTGAACTGCAGATCATTTTTGACCTTGGAAACAAAAAAAAAGCTGAAGAAAATAGCTGAAAACTTTCGCTATTTTGGTTTTAACTAATTAATGGTACAAAAAGCTGATTTACATCAGAAAAATACCATAAACATGAGTTTTTGCCTCAGTGCGGCACAATATTAAGACTGAGAAACTTAAAGTAGTCTTCTGGTGATTCAGTATTCCACGTCTATATCCTGATTTTTAGTTCCTAGTATGATTCAGGCTCCAAAAATGCAATGACTCGATTTCCCACAATGCAGCTAATAGCATGTTCTTGTTAGACCTTCTCTGCTAGGTGAATATACACATCTTTCAAACTTCATGCTGCAAAACTGTGACAAATGCCCTCTGTCATAAATTCAAAGTCTCTACACTAAGATGCAACAGCACAGCCTTTATACAAACACTTCATGTGTGAAGTTTGTTGGCACCCTGAAGAAAGTATTTACTGAGGGCTGAATGATAGGCCAGTGTTTTTGGGTTAATATTTTATTGATTGCTAATATTCTTTAGTTAAAGACGACAATAAAGCACAGTGAACAACATTATCTGTCCAACTATCAGATACTGTATCTATAAAATAAACTAAAAATGAGTTTGCATTAATGCATTAACATTACAGAGATTTAAACATCCTGTTTTGTTATGCTGCCATTATCATTATTATTATTATTCAATTAATGTGTATAAATTGAGGAAATGAAATAGCATGTATATAACTGTTGTACTAAAATGCAAATATGATATTACTTCACTGGTCCACTCCACCCTTCCTGCTTTGAAACCAAACACTTCCTCTGGGACGTGATCAGAGTCGTTTTATTACCTGGTAGAACTCCTCCAGAATCTCAGATAACAGTTTACAACTGATTTCACAAGACAAGTCGCACTCACATTACCAGTAAACCAACCTTTTATTTCAAGTTCCTCTTTAAGTGAACTTGAAGAACTGGAAGATCAGTTTCACTGGGTTGGTTTCTGTATGATTTGAAAAGTTTTGGGGAAATTTCACCACAATATTCAGCACAACTGAAAATCTCAACACTTGACTCAGTGTTGTGTCTTAATAAAGTCAGAGTTCATAGAGTTCATGTATTCTTCTTTGTCCTCTTGTCTTCTGTTCACCAGGCTGCTGTGGTTTATTCTGCTTCCCTTGCATGCAGTGTCAGACTGCGGCCGACCACGGCTGGTGCTGCGCAATGCCACTGCTGGACTGCTGCTGTATCGTGAGCTGCATGCTCCGCTCCTCCATTAGAGAGCGCCACGGCATCCCCGTAAGGCTGGGTCGGGGAGGGGGAGGGGGGGGGGGGGTTACATGTTGGGAGAGTGGATACACACTTGGAAGTCCACAATCAAGGACTCGTTGTGTTCCTCCCAAGTCTGTGAGGACGTAGAGCTGTCCCGCTGTCAAATCGTCAGTTTGAGTCTCTTATGCATTTTTATGCACACTTTATGCATTTTTTGCAGACTTTGAGAAATTTATACTCATCTCAATAGTCACAGCACACACTGACTGTAATGTCAAACCCACAACAGTGCTGATCGCAGCAGCACACACTCAGACACGTGCTCGCATGAAGTCTGTAATAGTGATCGATTCCAAGAACAGGGTAAAGACAGTCTTCAACGAAACAGAACAGCTGACAGTGTCGCCAAACAGTGGTAAACTTTCTAGCTCTTCATGCTAATGTTAGCCAGCAGCAGACTGCTGTTCACACACTGACAATTAAAATCTCACCTCCTGTTTTGGCTGAAGAATAAACAACCTGTGTTGATGCGTCTCCTCAAACATTTTCTCACCCAGACTCATTTAAATTCTGCTTCTGTTTTTCTCACTGCAAAGTTTTACTGCAGCAAACTGTTGCTCTGCGTCAGTGTCCGGTTTGTTTACATCTGCTTCCGCAGGGGATCACTTGAAATCGTGTCCCACGAAATCCCAATCTCACAAGATCGTGTTCCCTCTAATACATCATATTGATATAATAATATAATAAGGCCTGGCTGTAACCTGGAGGACTTTTGTAGAAAATGTGTAATAGTATTTAATGAATATTTAATAGCTGGTGTTTTATTATGAACATCCAATTTAATTTTACAAGAAGAGACGTGAAAAAATGTCTGTAAATGCTGTCAATTATAGTTCTTAAAAAGACTGAAAATCGGAATTGGACAAAATCGGTATCGGCAGGTCAGACCCTTAAAAAAAATCTGAAATCAGAATCGGCTAAGAAAATTGGAATCGGTGCATCTCTAGTAAATATAATAATGTGCATATGTAATATGTAGCAATAGAGTAATAGAATATGTATAAGTATTAGTAAATGCGTTATACAACCCGAGATAGAGAATAGTGTAAAATCAGCTGATTGTCGTGCGTTACGAGTGATGTGACACAGAAACTGTTCTGCATAATGTCAAGTTGTAAAACTCAACAGAAAGTCACCAAAAATATTGTGATTCTTCTTCCCACCGTTCCAACAATCACAAACTCTGGTTTGGTCGAAAATAAACCCTTAATTCATGTTGTGAGGGAACGCAGAGCGTGCAGGGCAGAGAGATGCTCTGTGGTTGGATTTTATAACTGAACTACAGGAGGATGCGCACTTGTACTTTCTCCGACTGTGTGAAAATCTGCTGTTTTCACATCACAGATCATGACAAAAGGCATTAAAACTCCTTACTGATAAAACATACTCATGTAAGCTCATATACAAAAACAGGACGAATCAGTGAATATTAATATTGGATGGAATTTTGAAAAAAATCTTCATCTGGGACAATTACCTCGCGTCCACCCTGTAAGGCACGAGACTGAGAGACTTTCAGATCAGACAGTCTGTCCCTGAAGTGCCTTGGCCATGAAGAAAGTAAAAAATGTAAAATAAAACTTCTCAAACTGCATGCAACATTTGGCGTCATCACAAAGTGCTGTCCCATTGATATTTACACAATTTTGGGTCCTTGCAGCCTCTGATACTCTGACACTTACCAGATGATGTCCGCTAAGTCAATGAGGGTCAATAGTTTAAGGCTTTGCAGGGGACATGGGGATTGGGTCAAAGTGTTGGCTTGGGCTGCGTAAAAAAAAAAAAGTCCAAAAAATTATAATTTTTAAGCGAATATTAACCTTAAAGGATAACTTAACATCCTCTAAAAATCTTGATTTTGCTGACTTCCAGTGGTTTAACACTTTGCTGCAGAGATGTGCAGGTGTCCGACGCTGTGACATCACTGTTGGATGTGGATTTGATTTCTGTCCCGCTTCTACACATAAGTCCATAGAGAGACAGAGGTTTTTTATTCTAAACACAAGTGTGTGGTGGTTTAATATCAATAGTTGTGGCACAAAGCAACATGGAACTGTAAGTAAGGAAGTTCCTGAAAAGGACATCTAGTAACAAGAGCTGTAGTTGTGGTTCCCAAGTATTGTTTGAAATGTTGGAGTGAAGCTGTGAGATGGAACACTTCCTCAATTTTCACTATGCAAATACTGTGTATCATGCATGTTCTCACACTATTACTGAAAAGTTGTTGCATACTCTCAAGTAGACGGATGTCATTTTGAAGGTGACATAGTGCATTGATATGGCACAGAAGTTATAAGGTTAAGTTATAAATTAAACCTGAGACACTTATGTTACTGTTTCGGCTCAGCAACTTAGAAATGTACTCAGGGTTGTCACCATGTGCATGATAGGTAATAACTGAGATTCACCACTTAATTCTGAATGTGGAGGAGAGTTTCATTAAAATCTGAACAGTACCATCACAGATATTTTATGTGTTGGACAGACGCACTTGCTGTTATTGTGGCGGAAGATATTTGGTTGCTGTACTTTCTTTGCATCACCGGTTTTGTTCAGGAAATTATCTGCACAACATTTGTTTCACCAGTGAGTCTCGCCTAGTGGGGCACGCTGAACTGTACATATTGTGCACAGTAGCTGGTGTTTGTTCAGGGCGTTGGAAACAAACAAATATCATTTTACCTTACTGTTTATACAGCCTCGCCTTGAAGCCCTTAGAAATCTGGTCCAGTATGAGAGTTTAGTTTGCAACTAATTGTTTGTGATTGCGTAAAGCAATAATTGTATAGAGGTCTACATATTGAAACCTGATTTGCAATGACACAGTTAGATAACAGCTCCAGTACAAAGTTCACAATTCAATTCACTTATTTGATTGAAAACGCAGATTATCAGTAATCAAGGAAACTGACACGTATCGCCAATTGGACTAAAACAAAAAACAATTCCAATAATTGTAAAAATGTTGAATGTCAAAGCCGATAATCTGTTGACCCCTGGAATTAATCACTGTATTGGACACGCGGTTCATGAAGAATGTCATGAAGATGAGAACAAATATCCCCAATGAAGAGGTGATTTTGCAGCAGGTCATTTTAACCGCCCAGAACATCATTAGTACCCGTCTAACAAGAATCAGTGCTATCAGGGAGGTGAGGTGTCTGCGCAGAGTGCAAACGACTCTAAAAGACAACACTCACCCCAGTCACAGCCTGTTCACCCTGCTGCTGTCTGACAAGAGATACAGAAGTATCCGCTGCTGTATCACCAGATTGAAGAGCAGCTTCTTCCTTCAGCCTGTGAGACTTAAAAATTCATCCTCCGCACTCCACCGTTAATAATAGTTTGTCTGTGATCAGAACTGTGTCCATAGCAACAGTCTGTTCTTCATAGCAACGGTCTGCTCTGCAGAAATGACAGACCTCACAAATCAGAATTAGGGTATGTAACAAGGCTGTGTGATAAATAACTTACAATATAGTGACACTGTGGCCTTCTGATGTAGGAAAAGCGTCATGGCTAAAACGTGCACAGAATGTAAATGTATTCAAATTCCTTCATAACTCAGTTTATTGTTGTTGACTGACCACTGCAGCACCTGGACAGAGCTTCATCACACCTGACCTCGACTGTTTTGCTTATCGACCTTGTTTACAGTTTCCTGCTCTGTACGCTTCCTCCCAAGCAACCAAACAGACAAGTTAGTGACTAGCTGGTGAACATGGTGGAGCATTCAGCTGCCATGAGGACAGAGTCGTCAGTTTCTCCGACTGTTGGATTTATCCCCTCTCTTCTTCTTCTTCTTCCTCCCGCAGGGCTCGTGCTGCGACGACTTCTGCAAGATATTTTGGTGTTACGAGTGCGTCTGGTGTCAGATGAATCGTGAGATGAAGATCAGGAAGAACCAGCCGGGCAGTAGCACAGTGGTCACCACACAAGTCGTGAGCGGATAGGATGCAGCCGTTTTGGTTGTAGGCTGAGGGCTTACGACATGTTCGCTAAATAACATATAGTCAGCAAATTATTTTTCTTCGTGTTCATGCAGGAGACATTTGGCTCAGTTTGTTCTGTGAGCAGTATGTGGTGGAAGACAGAGATAAAGACATGTCGCCCACTTCAGCATCTGTACTTTGTATAATAGTCATCTTTGCCGTTTGTAAAGCCTAGATTTAGCTGTTTTTTGAATTAACCCTACGGCCTTAGCCTTGAAGCCTTAGATTCTCTATTAAAGTCATATTTTGAGCTGAATGTTAACATATTGGATGTTTAAAGTGATACTCCATTTTCTGAGAATAAGCCATTTTGTATGTACTCACCACTATACTGATGTGATGATAAGTGAAGATCTTCAGTACACCAAACAATCCTGGAGTTTTAGGAGAAACAGGGTAGCAGCCTCATCCAGTACAATGGCAGTGAACGGTGACCACGGATAAAACGTTAAAAAATAGCACACAAAACAAACACAAAATGTCTCCATCCTGCTTGTGTGGTGTAATCCAAGTGTCTGCAAGCCGATCTCGCGAGACTTCATATATATCTTAATGGAGGAACGTGCGGAAGTCTCGTGAGATCGACGCCATGTTTACATCTTACCAGCTACGTGCAACAGCTGATATTTCTGCTAAAAACATGGCGAAAATGGCGTCTTTTGCGGTTAATTTTTAATGTCGCGGCTCGCGGACACTTGGATTACACCACACAAGCAGGATGGAGACATTTTGTGTTTGTTTTGTGTGCTATTTTTAACGTTTTATCCGTGGTCACCGTTCACTGCCATTGTACTGGATGAGGCTGCTACCCTGTTTCTCCTAAAACTCCAGGATTGTTTGGTGAACTGAAGATCTTCACTTATCATCACATCAGTATAGTGGTGAGTACATACAAAATGGCTTATTCTCAGAAAATGGAGTATCACTTTAAAGACTGTATGATGTCAGGTCAATATTCTTATCCGATCATCCTCTGATTAACTTTGGGCAATAAAACAAGTTAACAAGCTCTTCTCACAATCTGGTTTCTCACCTGGGTGGAGGTAAGAAAATCTCTTTATGTATGTACACTTATAATATGACATGTCATCTTTAAAAGACCAGCAGTGTGTGTCCAACCTTTGCATATTCATGAAGGACACTTAACAACATCTCAACCACAACAAAACTAAAGCTTAAATTCTCCAGTTGTACTTCTGTTTTCTGAGTCTTGATCACCAAGAGTTTCACAGTTTCTCACTTCTGTCTTTTCCAACGTCCGCATTACTTCTTCTTTCTTACTTCTTTCTTACACCTGTGTTTGCACCACACAACAGTTTGAGATGTTTTATGAACTGTCTGCAAACTGTTTTACATGTCGGGTCAGTGTGTCTGCAAAAAAAATCACGAGTAACAGGTTCAGTTTGCCGTCAATAGTTGCATGATTATGCAACTATGGATCATGATTAACTTATTGAACTAATTTAGACCCGAACATATTAAAAAGGTAAAGGCAGAAAAATCAACTAATTAATTAAAAGAAAATGCTCAACCTCGATGATCCAACATGATACTGCACACTGACCTGTAATTTCACTTGAGTGAAACTGGACAGATTGAATGTCAGTAAGAATTTGATAAAGATAAAGCAGGAGAGGCTCCAACACCTCCTTAAGTGAGCTTTTAAAATAACTGAGAAACTGTGACTTGATCATAGGTTAAAATCCAAAATAAGGTAATAATTCAGTGGAAACAGTATTGAAAATAATAACATTCATGAAACAAAAAGAGAGAATTGATAAAGAGGAACAGTCACAAGGTGAAAAATCCTAACAAGGATGTTGTTGTGGATATGTAGTGAACAGGAGTTTCATAAATAGTAGGCATGTTCCCAAATATTATCAGCTTTTTTAACAGTGTTTACAGTGGTCGTGCATTGAAACTAGAGAAAAAAAGGTTATGATAATCTCATGACTAAGCCCATGCCATCAGCCTTTTAGCATCCCAACTTATCATTATCATTAAGTATTGGAAAATGAAAAAAACATTAGAGTTACATTAAACCAGGATGCCAATTATTGATGAATCATTGACTCTTAATGACAGCATAAAATGCACCAAAAAATAATGTAGAAAAGTGGTGGACCAACAGACTGACTTTCTGTTGCTTGCGTTGCTAAAAACTTGCTCAGATAATGTTGCAAATCTAAGTACCTTTCTGACTAGTCAAAAAATCCTGTCAGCACACTGCTTTAACTTGCCTCAACACATCTGTATGTTAGACTGGCATAGCAACCTCTCAGTACCAAAAATGGCATTATCAACAGGCGTGGGCCAAAATGCCTCAGGACACGATTAGATAGACCTACGAAGAATCAGAGCAACAAAACATCTGACAGCGGTGCTCCGCCTGTTTCCAAACAGGACACAGAACAGCAGCCGCCAGATTACAACCTTTCTTTTATTACAGCTAAACGTTGCACCAAAATATGTTCCTGTGGGCATTTGAGACAGGAAATAGATCATGAAGTAACAGAATCTTGATCCCCACATTTGATCGGCATTTTGGAGGCCTGAGATGTTGCGATGGACAGACCTGCTGACTCGACACAATTGGATAGACCTACAAACCAGTCAGTGTGATTGGCCTGGCCGAAGCCAAAGTTGGTGGAATTATGTCTGAATGGAAAGGGGGCGGGGGCTGACATCTGCCTGAGCAAATGAAAACATGAGCTTGCCAGGCTACTATCGAGCTGCAGTTGGACCCTTGAATTTGTACCGGACTGCCCCCAGATAGTCTGACAAGGCAAACACTCATCCTCCACCTTCATCTTTGAACAGTGGGGCACCTCAGGGATACGTACTGAGCCCACTGTCCCTGCACATACGTTTTATACCATCCTAACATTTGCAGATAAAACAACCAGGCTTGGTAATTGAGTAATGGATTACATGTAATGGGATTACATATTCTTGATTCAAAGATACATTTAGTAAAATGGGAATTATTAGTAGGATTTCAAATTTAAAATAAATAATATACTATCATGCACATTGAGCACACACTTGCCAATTCATTATCATGACCTCTAGTGGAAAAAATGCTTGAATGGGTGGAAATTTCACCATTTTTTTTTGTCTTTAATCAATAAATCAATTATGCACAGCAAAGAAAGGATCAGCTGGACAAAGTAATACACCTAACAATGAATATAAAACCTGTGGTGCAGCAATGATTAAATATTAAATTAACCTGCATCTATTTTGATGATCAGTTAATCGTTTTGAGTCATTTTTTAAGATAAAAAGTCCAAATTCTCTGATTTCAGTGTTAATATTGACGTTAAAGGACAACATCTTGAGTTTTGATCAACATTTCTCACCATTTTCTGACATTTTCTGGACCAAACAACTAATGAATTAATGGAGAAAATTACTTTAAAATTGTGATGCCTGGATTACAATACTGACTAAAGTAGGTCAGTATCACCCACCCCACAAAACCCTGAAAACAACATAGATTTGTGTGATCGCACCCAACATGTGGAGGGGTGGGACTTGGTTTGATGGTACTAATACCACATCCTGAAAATCAACATCAAGTCAACAACATGCAAGCTGCAAAGTACCAAAAACATAACAGGAATTAAAGGGTGATCATGCTTCAGTATTTGAAAATGGTGAAGCAGGAGAAAAGTTCTTCAACTTCAGGCTTTCAAGGGTCAAACACAGGAAAGAACTGCTCAAAGAGGGCAACCGATATAATGTAGGACTCACTGTACCCAAGTTATAATCAAACTGTGTGTTTGTTAGCAATAAAGCTGAGAGTGTGAGATTTAATCGCTCCTCATGTACTATATGCTGCGGCCAAAGTTCAGCAATCCTCTCACAACTTAACAGCTGCAGCTAAAATGTTATTGCTGTGGATAATAACACTAAAACCTTTTTCTCTCTCTGTTTGAATATCTCCCCTTGTGTTAATGGTGATGTTGGCTTTAACAGTGGAGCTTGTTTCACGACACCAGTGAGGGATTTTTATTTAACATCCACCCCTGATTTAGCTTTTACGTTTGAAGCAGTGAAGAGAGTTTCAGCTGTAACCAAAGGGAGGAAATGAGGGGAAAGGGGAACATTTCTCCTCAGTGGACACTGCGGGGCCAGACTAAACACTTGAGAATTGAGATTTTGGCTGAACGCATGTTATCCCCCCCTGAGGAAAAGTGTTTCCTGTTTATCTTGGATTCATGTAATAGCAGTATGTTGGTCCTTGATTGAGGACTTCTGTTGGATTCTTCTGCACAAATTAAATAATTCTGTTAAATTGCCATGCTTCAGGATTATTAAAATTCTGTTTTTGAGTGCGGTTTTTGTTTTCACTGTCACTGGTCGGAAGACCTCATGTCCGTCCCATTCGTGTGAACGAGGTATATCTCAGGCACGCACGGAGGGAATTTCATTACGTAAGACAAATCTTCCAGTGAATAATCAGGTCATCATGCCGAAATGATTATTCACTGGAAACATGCTGGTCAATATAGAAATAACCTGCATTTTGACATAGAATACACGTAATATCTTTGATTAAATGTCTTCAGAGTCTTCAGAACAGGAAGTCTGGACAGACATTTAAACTGCAGCTCAAATGAATGGCATTACAACTGCCAGGTGGTAATTATAGTTTAATATAAAGATTGTGAATCTTCAGCACTGGCACTAGTGGAAACTTCACACATGAAGCTGAGAAAAAGTCAAACCACATTTCAACTGCCACCCTCACACCTGTACAAAAGAGTTCTCAGATCTGCACAGATGAAGGGTTTCCTGACAAACGCTTTGTATTAGATCTGAATTTCTGACAGTTCTCTTACATTTTTGTCTGAAAACAATTGCAACGTACCACTGCTGACAGAGCTGTTAAATATTTTTGCGAAGATTTGCTTGCGAAGATCTTGTGTAGATCTTAAAGGGACAGTTCACCCCCAAACAAAAAAAACAACATATTTTTCCATTGGCCTATAGTGTTGTTTATTTATCTAGTTTTTATTTCTTTTTTTTGCAGTGAGTTGCAGAGTTTTGGAGATATCATTGGTAAAGATGTCTGACTCCTCTTTGATACAATGAGACTAAATGGCACTCGGCTTGTGATGCTCAAAGCAAGTCACAGATCTTGTTGTGAGCAGTTTTGTGTAGGAAGGAACTACTTTGTTTCTATTAGGAAGAAAGTAGTTCCGGTAGATTGTAATGCAGAAAGAAAGTAGTTCCTTCATGAAACTGCTCATAACGAGGTCTGTGGAGTATTTTGAGCAAGTGGGTCATGATTTCTTCAAAGAGACATCTCAAATACATTTTTCAAATGTATTTTTTTGGCGCTTTGAGCACCACAAGACTAGTGCCATCTAGTTGCATTATACTGGAGAGAAGGGATATCTCCAAAACCAGGCAACTCACACCGAAACCATACAGGTGGATTAATAGAATCACTGGCCAGAGGAAAAATATGTATTTTTGATTTTGCGGTGAACTGTCCCTTTAAGATGTCATGGATCACAATGGAGTGACAGAAGGTGCGCACTTCTTTCAGTAGGTACCAGTTTGTTAGCATTTTCTTTAAAAGACCAGTTTGTGGGATTTAGCACCATCTAGTGGTGAGCTTGCAGAACTACAGTGGGTGCGACAGTCGAAACGAAAAAGGCAGCATCTCGAGCCAGTGTTCGGTTTGTCTGTTCTGGGCCACTGTAGAAACATGACGGTGCAAAATGGCAGCTTCAGTGGAAGAGGACCCCCGCCCTCTGTAGATATAAAGAGCTCATTCTGAAGTACAACCACAGTTCCAAAAAAGTTAGGAAGCTGTAAAATTAAAACAGAGTACAATAATTTGCAAAAAGCATGTACTTTCATGTAACAAAAATGGGTTTGCAATAGCACAAAGCACTGAGGAGATGTTAGTTTTTTAAAATCATATGACCCCTACCCACAGAATTTAAGCAAACTTTGAGGACCAGCCGTAGCAAAACTGTACTAAATATCATGTTCAGTACCAAATCTGGTGATGATTTCTCAAAATCCTAAATGATTATATGGATAGATTCATCTGGACCCACAGAATCTCAGAAAAAAATAAACTGTTTGTCGATCAGATGAACAGTTATTTGTCCATGGGCTAAGTATACAATTCAACATATATGGAGAATAAAGACTGAAATAAGCCAATGATTTATGCACATACTTGAAATTAAAGCCACTTTTTCATTCTTTTTCTCTTTAAAATTATTACCATCAGGTCAGTTTCAGCTCTGAACACAACATATTAAAATCACTTAAAACTAACTCCTCAGTTATGCAGAGACACTCTCACTCTGTTTATTCTTCTTATCTCAGCAACAGTAAACTGGAAGTCCGTCAGCAAATAGATGAATGGAGGCCAAAAATCTGGGTGTGTTACTTAGCTGTGGACCTTACAGTTCCTTAATCTTATTGAATTTAACTGAAAAACATTTCCAAGTTACCGTCATCTCCTTTGCACTGAGAGACTTCTCTTCAGTTTAATTATATCATTAATTAGTTTAGTTTAAAAAGTTTGCTTACTGTTAATGTTTTTATTGTTATAGTTAAATATTGCAAAAACTTTCCCCCTTTTTATTTTAGTACTTATTGGCATGTTGCCTCTATTTTATTCTCTCCATCTGTACAGGATGTCATGCTTGTGTGTCTTGCTTTGTGTGTCTTGCTTTGTGTTTCACAGATATTGTTCTTATTTCCCAAGTTCCAGTTATTGTTGTATTTCCAAACGTATCACAAACACATCTTATCACAAAGCCTTGACCAGCTTCATCTGCACAACCATGTGGCCCCGAGCTCGTCCGGTTAACTTTTAAGTTTCGTTTGTCTGGAAAAGTGAGGAGAAATGGAAGAGAGAGAGAAATGAGAGTTGGGGAGGGGGTTGGATGAGAGGAAATGGGTGTGTTTTTGTGTCAGTGTGTGTGTGTGTGTGTGAATCAGAAAGGCAGAACAAGGTGTGTTGAAGCCACACACACACACACACACACACACACACACACACACACACACACACACACACACACTTTATATAGTAATGACTCATTAATGGTGATGAAATGCAAAACTGGTTTATGATGTTGAACAGATTTCTTTCTAAACTTACAGTGTTGACTGAATTTGGAAGAACAGCGCCCCCTGCAGTCTGGTCATAGTGATGTTACCTTCAAGTGCTGTCAGAAATATAGAATTTCTGAAGGCATAACAGAGCGGCAGAGCTGGAATTTGAACCTTCTGTTTTAATTTGTGCAGTTTCAACACAAACAGGAGGGAAACAAAAAGGCAACATGCAGACATCACATATGTAAAACTCATGATTTGAAAAAAAGCCAAAAGTTCACCATGTCAGGAAGATGATAACAGATAAAAGAAAATAAATACTGCTACCTTATTTGCAAGATTTTTAAAGTTTGACTAAGAATTTGTATAGTGTCTACATTCACATACAAGGCAGATTAAAGTGCTTTACGGGGACGTAGAAATACATTAAAATTGCATTTAAAATACAAGAAAAAAAGCAAAACCAAACAAAAGATTAAAGATCGCACAACCTCTTGTATTTTAAAGAGTTCACATGATTTCCATCCTTGGTGTTTTGGTTCACTCACAGCTCTCATCAAGAAGCTGCCTTCAGCTCAAATGTTTTACTAAACCAACAAACATAGTGGTGCATTTAGCGGCCAGGTCAGAGACAGATATTTCCTTCAGGAGTTTTCTGAGGGTTGCCAGATGGTTGTGGAGAAAATTAGTGATGTCACCTCCTTAAAGACATTCAATGTAAAGTTCAAGCACTTAAAAATATGCAAAACACAGCTGTAACAATCACTTCAGTGATAGTAAGAGTTCTGAACAAACACAAACAAAAAGTATCATTTGCATTTTGTAATATAAAGTAGAAAACTTAAGGCATGATGGGAAATGAGGCTGTATTTTAAACTTGTCTTTACATTACATTAGCTGTAGCAACGCAACTTTAAAGAGGACGATATGTCAGTGTTGTATTTGTTTCTGCTGCCCTCCAGTGGTACAAAAGAGTGACTTATTGAAGGTTTGAAGCATCATCCATCATCTAAACGTACACTAAAGGTTAGAGCCACCAGCAACAATTCAAACACAACAATGCTGGAACTCTTAGCACTCCTGAACTGACTGACAGATCTTTAAATAAACATCAGGTAAAAACTAAATCTAAGTTATTAATGTTTTATGATGCTTTCAGGTTTGATCACATCAATAATGTTTATGAAAATACAAATACAAACATGTTGATCTCAGAAGCATGTGGTCAAAAAATGTGACGTTGCCTTTAAATGTTAAAACAATGCAGCACAAACTATTTCCATTGTTCTTCAGAAGGATGTGACTCGACACCACAAACCACAACGAGCAGTCGCGTGTTGCTATCATTGTTTAAACGGCTGCTGCAGGAAATGTGTCGCCTCAATGGTGTCGTGGTGTCACATTTGTTGTGAAGAGTCTCCTCAGTGTGAAAAGAGAGAGAGCTGAGAGAAATGATGAACTGGTGAGCAACAGAACCCGAGAATGTGACAGAAACAAACAAAGCTGTGTTAACATCTGTTGTACTGCAGAGGGCAGCGTTGGACCATAAAAAGAGCCTCTTCCTTTTCATTTAACAGTGACGATTATCTTTTATGTTTATGGAACATAGAGCCATGTAAGACTTATTTTTGCCCAAGTAAACCTCTCTGTTTATCTTATAAATCATATAAATGATCATTTTTTGGGGGCTGCTAAGTGTATTTTTTTGTCATGTTATCATTTTATTGGTTATTATAACACTTACAGGTTCAGCTAATATTATTAATTGAATTCCCACAGTTGAATATTGTATACTATGTTATATATTTGCTTCTAAAACTGAATATTTAGTCACTCTCTTCTCATTACTCACTATGTGGATTGTATTGGCTGTTAATATGTCGTACTTCCTGTTAAATGTTATGAAGTGAGACTGATTGACGTTCTGCTGTGTGCTCTACATCCTGATTATTATGTAGGCTGTGGTCAAAATGAAAATATCATTGAGTATTTACATGTTATTCTACTTCATACTTCCGCCACACTACACCTCAGAGGTAAATGAATGCCTGTGACCTTTGACCCCTCTGGTGGCACTGAGTTAAAAACTGACATAATTGTATAAAGGATACTACATGGGCTCTGGAACACTTAGGGGAAACTGTTGTTAGTAAACAGTTTGCTGCTGCCTCTATGAATGCAAGTTAAAGGGATAGTTCACCCAAAAATGAAAATTCAGTCATTATCTACTCACCTTCATGCTGATCGAGGGTCAGCTTTGTTTCGTTAGTCTACAAAAACACAGAGTTTTACAGGAAAACGATGTTGCAGGAGCTCCCTAACAATGTAAGCGAATGGTGACCATTTTTCAAATGTCAAAATGACGGTTATGGATGAAATCTTTCACGGAACCCTTTATGTTGGGTTCTAGGTGAAACTCTCTGAGAAGGTTCCAGGTGAAACCACTATAAAAAGGGTATACCAGGAACCAAAACAACTGGGGGAAAAACAACATAAAATGCCTCCAAACTGCACGTCTGTTGTAATCCAAGTCTCCTGAAGTCCCAACATGCCATTTGCATCTACAGTGAAGATTCAGGCTCAAAACATGGTGTAAATGATCATTTTTTCAGTCAACTGGGCATGTTGAGGGCTTTAGGAGACTTAGATTACACCAGATGAGCAGTATGGAGACACTTTTTGTTATTATTCTTTTGGTTTTTTACATTTGAAAACTGGTCACAGTTCACTTCCATCCAGATTCTGCAACACTGTTGTCCTGTGAAACTCCAGCAGTGTTTTGTGGACTAAAAAAAAACTAAACCTGACCTTCAATTGGCATGAAGGCGAGTAGATAATGACTGAATTTTAATTTTTGGGTGAACTATTCCTTTCAGACTCAACCATGCAAAGTGGACTGTCACATCTGTGAAGGCCCCACTGACGTTGAAATGTACATACAGGCTTTAGAGCAACAAATGCTGACGTCTCAGATGACGTCTGTTTCAGAGACAGACTGTTGAGCACCTGAACTTGTACATCAGGAAAAAATGGCAAATAATTTCACTTTCAAAACCTCATCAGTTAGTGTCCTCAGTTCCCAAACGCTTACTGGGTGTCGTTAAAAGAAAAGGTGATGTAACACAGTGGTAAACACGCTCATGTCCCAACTTTATCGTAAGCATCGTGAGCATGTATTTACATAACACACTAAAGTTTATCAGTTTGAACATTAAATATCTTGTCTTTGTACTGTATTCGACTGAGAAGAGTTTGAAAAGTGTTTGCAAATTGTTCCATTCAAACTTTCTTTTTTAAATTGGGTTTTGTATGAATATCAGTAAAGAAAGCATATAAAATTGACACCACACTGACAAACTTCAACATTAAAACACTCTTACATGTATTTGTTAGTATTAAATGAAACTGTGAAAAGAGCCATTCTCTATGATACTTTTACTTTTGATACTTAAAGTACATTTTTCTGAGTAACAGAGCATTTCTAGTTTAACTCAAGTAAATGATTTTCCACCTGCGTGTATTAGTGATACAGCAGCCAGTGATCATTTCAGTCATGTCAGTAACTGATGAAAGATCACTCAGTGAGGTTTTGGTGGTAAATACTCTGCAGCTCGTATGTTGAAACTGACACGTTTTTAGAGGAAGTGAAGTGTAACCGAAGGGAATGGATTAAAACGTCAGGTGCCAGTTCTCATTCTCACTCTTTTAACTGGGCTTCACGCTGACAGGAAGCTGTATTTTCCCCTTTTGTGCATCCAGAAGAGAAAGAGGAAGTTTTTCTGGCACCAGCTGAGCGTGCTCACATGCTGCGTCTCCAGAGCTCAACTGTGCACCGTGAGCAGACGATCTCTGAGCTCCGATGATGGATATTTATCAGGAGGCTGTGCAATATCTCGAGTCACAGCACATACCAGGTGAGGAAAAGGGATTTTGCATTTTGTTATGTTAAAAATTTATGAAGCATTATATACTATCTTTGGGGGAAACACAACCCGATAGAATTCAGCATTAGATCATCTTATAAAACTTATTAGAATAGAAGAATCCAATCTGAAAAGTGTTATTTACTCATTTTGATCCCTTGATCTCATGATCTCTTCTAACATTATGATACTTTTGAAGAGTAAAGAGCTGCTGTCTTTCTGTGCATTTACGTTACGTTTGAAGAAGCAGATATGGGAACTTATTTTATTATTTCTCCCACATATTGCCACATGTCATGTATTGTGTGTTTGTGTGTGAGTCGTAGTTGAAGAAGCAGAGGCTGATGTCCTGGAGGAGGATGTGTTCCAGGAGGAGGCAGTGTCCTGTCTTCTCTCTCCTCTCCACACTGAGAGTATAGACTTTCCAGACACACCCGTGAGTCTGTCTTCTTATTACAGATGTAAAAAAGAAAAAAGAAATGCACATTTGGTAGGCTTTTTGTCATTTGTTCGTTGTAAACTCGAGGATGTTAAGGCAACTGAGATAAAAACCTGATGAGCTATCCACTGCTTAGATGTTTTATTTGAATGGTATCAGCTGTAAAATAGAGAGGAATACACAGGGTTTCAGTAGTGGAGGATTTTAAGTTAAACATGTCAATACTATTAAAAAGAAAAGCTACGGTAATAGCTTGTCCTCAGGTTGTAACTTATATTTCGCAAAAGAGTAATGCTGCAGATCAGCATCCGGTAATATCGTGAAAAATGTATTGTTAAAGATGTTTTTCATGTTATAACAGAATATTTTCACCTTATTAGTACATGCAAACTCATCACGTTATAACAAGAAACTTTTCTTGTTTATAACAATATTCTTGTTATATTGTGAAAGGATTCATGTTATTGTTATATTCATGTTTTTGCTACATAAACCAAAACAGGGTTTATTTTGCAGTAATAACCTGCTGACTGTACATTATCCTGCTTATAACACTTACTTAAAAAAAACTTTTAAAAATCAATAAGTTCACACAAAATATTATTTTAAGAAGGATTTTATTGACACTCCAGAGTCTATGAGCTGAACTGTAACCATAGCAACGGTCTGTTCAGAAATAACAGACCTTAGAGTGCTGTAACTGACCAATCAGAGCGGAGTATTTACAAGTCGTGTGATAAAATGCGATAACGTATTGCTATTAAATGTTCGACGTTATAACAAGATATTTTCGCGTTATTACGACACAAGAGACTTCATATTATATAACAAAGATAACAAGATAAATAGCATATTGTTACAACAAAAAAGTTTCTTGTCATAACGTGATAAGTTTTTATGTTATAATAACGTGAAAA
>JAJHUR010085785.1:0-10379 GCA_027495735.1 Lutjanus campechanus | reverse complement strand
TGTCTGACTGACCATTACTCTCATGCTGTCCCTGCAGGTACGTGAAGGTTCCGATGGGGAACATGGGTGTGTTTGACCCCACTGAGATCCACAACCGTGGTCAGCTCAAGTCCCACATGAAGGAGGCCATGATTAAACTGGGTTACCACCTGCTCTGCTTCTTCATTTATTTGTACAGGTGAGCTGAACACAGTTGGAGACATGATGCAGCTGCTCAGCATCAGCTTCCACTCTGCAGGACAGAGGTGTCTGTATGCACTCAGTCCTGTTTTAACACGTCTTTCCTTCCCCTGTTCCTGCAGCATGATCCTGGCTCTGATCAACGACTGAAGCACCCAGCGAGCTCTCTGACCCCTGCTGCCAAACTCCAACCCTCCCCCGCACGTCCTTCTCCTCTACTGTATGCATCAAATCTCTGAGAACAGCAGAGAGAAGTTCTTACTGAGCTTCATGCTCACATTTGTGTTGTCACAACCCCAGAGTTTTGACATTGGTACAGTCCAGAGGTTAATATTTAACCCTTAAACCACCATTTCTTTATTGTAAAGGGCACATCAGTAATCACCTGTTTTCAGCCTGTCTTTAACAGTGAGCCATTACAACATCAACAACAGTTATACAGCTTCTACTGGCTGTAATATCATAATTAAATATAAATATTAAGAAATATTATCATTATTCAGTCAGCAGGCCTCCCAGAGACACAGAAACACAACCAGCCAGTACAGTGATGAGATATTACCAGGCACAATACAGCAAAGCCAAAGTGGGAAACATGTCATTACTGCATGTTGTTTTTCACACTGTTCTCTGTAATCTCTGCAGACTGTGGTGCCTAAAAAAGGAGATCAGCAGTTAGTTGGATATTCACACCCCCTGTCTGGCATAGGGCTGACCCGAATGCCTAAAAGCTTCTTTTGTTGACTTGGTAATTGTGAATGGTTTGTTTTGTTTTAATTTTAACACCTGTATGAGACACGATCAGAGTACCTGATGCAAGAACCACTCGTACGAATAGAGATTTGTTCCGTACGAATGTATGATCATTTTGGCATTTCCATAAACGCACAACGAAACCTGAGTGGTGGAGAGCTGCAATGGATTCTGTGCGAAGCGATGAAATGTCTCAGATTTGTTCAGATGACTTGTTCTGTCGGACAGACAGACAGACAGACATTTTAAAGTCGCACTACCACATTACTGTATTTTACATCTGGCAACACTGCCTGAGAAAGAGGTGAACGACTGAAGAAGAGCGAGAAATGGAGCTCCTCAGTGGTGTTTAATTAGTCTCGCTATGCACTCGCCCCCTATTAGACTCAAAATTGCAATAATAGCAGAGTATATGTCACAACAAGCCAAGTGCAATCTAGTTCCATTATATTGGAGAGAAGGCAGACATCTGTACAGGTGATATCTCCAAAACTCACTCACTGCAACTTAAGCCAAAACTATCTAGATGGAGAAATAACACTACAGGCCAGAGGAAAAATGCACATTTTTGATTTGAGGTCCCTTTAAATAATGATAATAAGTAAAACCAAGGAATAAGAAGTAAATGAATGCAAAGATAAAACAAGATGAAATAATTGAGAGTCAGTAGAGAAAAATCCACATGATAACTGTAAAAGTGTTCAAGGTGAAGAGTGCAGTCCAACGCATCCACAGCGTTTAATTTGTCTTCAGTCCGTCTCCGTCACTGATCTGTGTGCACTCTGACAGTCTGGGTCATGTGGTCTACTGGCTGTCGGGGCCTCGCTGCCTCTCCAGTCCAGCGCTGTTGTTTCTCCTTCATTTCTCTGACTTCACGTGCAACAAAATGGATTTGAAGCTTCTGTAACATCAAAGTATGACAGTAAAGGATCAGACGTTTTCAACATGAACTGTTGGAGTCAGAAGCTGCTGGTGGTACTGAAGTGTAACATGAAACTCTGTTATTGTGACAACACACACTGCTTAGTGATCCTGTTCTGACACTTCTGATGCATATGAGACCTGCCAGACTTCCAGCATCACACTCCATTACTGATCACCAACAACACACACACACACACACACACACACACATTCAGTAATATACAGTCATATTTGCCTCAATTTAAATATGTCTATGTATATTCATTACACAGATCACTAAATGGGATGGTGTGATTGATCGTTTGCATTGATGTGGTGCGTCAGAGTGAACCAATCACAGTGAAGCACACACATCAGTCCTGTGTCACTGTGTTGTGTGTTGTGCTGGGGGGATCAGGTCACATCACAGAGCTGGAGGTGGTCACATGATGAGCCCTTTGAACATTTAATCAGATATCAACAACTGTTTTGTGACTCATTACAATTCTGAGCCATCATATGTGTAATGTTTTTTTGACTGGTAGTGATTCTAATTGAAGATATCTACAATTCATGTCCCACGAGTCAACATGTTAATTACTGAGATCAACACTTCAGCTGTTACTAGTGGCAGAGCTCATTGTAGAATTCTACATTACACATATCATATATGGAGTTCTACATATCTATCTAGCAGTGACGATGTCTCTGTCTTTACTGTCAGAGAGGAGGACAGAAGCTGGAAAATATTCACATTTAAGAGGCTGGACTCAAAGAATTTTGACTTTTTTTTTCTAAAAAAAAAAAAAAGCTCAAACCAATGACTAGATTATCAAAATAGTTGGTGATTAATTGTTGCAGCTCTTTTTTATGATGACCTGGAATTGTAGCTAGTTGGAATATCTAGAATTGCATTTCAGATATCTGAGATGCAATTGTAACTGGTGAAAATGATATTAGTACCAGTAACAGTTATTATTTGAGATGCGTACACTTCCTTTTATAACGAGTTGGGACTGAATTTTAGATATCATAACACCACCAGTCAAAATGTCTTCATAGATGGCCTGCATATCCAAAATTAATATTACATTTCCACTTGTCACGATCCTTTTTCAGCATGTGGAATATAGGAGTTACATTTAATCACTAGTGAAAACGGAAATATTGATATCTAAAATAAAATTAAAGATGACTGTAAATCAGTTTTGACTAGTTTAAATATTATTTCTGTATATGCACACATATGTTTTAACATGTTAAAATAGTTTTACAGACATCTGAAATGAACATTCTGACATGTTGAAATGTCCACTAGTGAAACCTAATTTCCTTCTTGACTAAGTGTTAAACCGGTTTGCCAAAGGGGGTCGAGTGTTTTGCCATAAAAGTTGTTCTGTTCAGTCTGAACTGAACTGATAGTGTGTGTGCATCATGGCTGGTGTGTGATCGCTGTATGAGTGGCAGTTTGAATCTGAACAGTTTGATCTGAGTTCAATCATGCACTGATGTTGTTGTTTACTGAATGATTTTTTTCATTGAACACTCACTGTTTGTTAAAGTCTAACATTCCCTGTTTGAAAGTTCCCCAGATCTGTGTGTGTGTGTGTGTGTGTGTGTGTGTGTGTGTGTGTGTGTGTGTGTTGCGCGCGTGCATGCATGTGTGTGTGCAGGTGCGTGTGTGCTCCTCTCGGAGCAGTCATTACTGTACAGTACATCCATACCTGCAGTGTTTTGTGTGTGAGCCACATGTGCAGGTACTCTGGAGACATTTTCTCTTCAGTGTGGGTGAACAAGTTCATGTCAAACTGTCTTCTGCATTGTTCACTTTCTTTTTTTGGAGGAAAATGTGGTGTTTCATAAATAAAAATCAAAGACACTTTGTCTGTGTTTGCAGTGAGTGAATGCTAAAGGGATTTATTCAGTATGCTACACAGGAAGTAATCACAAATGACAAGTGTTTCATCATTTTTTAGAAGTGGATTGTAAGTTGTCTTCTCTTTTGCTGTATCTCTTACTGTCCTTCACAGTTTATTCTCACCATTGTTGCATTGCCTAATATAACTGTGGCTGTATACTTTACAAGTGAATTGCTAAAAAAAAAAAAAAAAGTATATTAGCTTCTTATGATCAATAAAGAAAAACACATTTTAGTTTGTAAAAAAAAGTGATAATTCCATAAAAACATCATTACATATTTTCTTAGAGATGTTTGTATCTCCTGCCTGGTGAACAGGCTGTGGATGGGTGGGTGTTGTCTTAGTTTGTTGCTCTGTAGATGGGTGCTACAATTGTGTTCCTCCTGCATCTACATGTAGTGATGTCACAGTGATGTTGTTGGTGTTAAGGAAGAACAACAGACTGTTCTAGCTTTGTTTTCAAGCCTCCTCCTCTCCTCAACAGCTATAAACTGGGGTGGTGATTCATAGTAACATGGGCATGGGTGTCAGAAGCTTGTATGCAATGCATCCTGGTACATGTAGGCACTGCTAACATGACTGCAAGCAGTACAACTCAGGTTTCTTGGTCAAGATAGCAGCACTGAGGAATTTATTTCTTCAAGTGACAACATTTACCATCAACACACAAGGCACATGAAAAGTGGTGTTTAAGAAACAAATGCTTCAAAAGTGTTCAAAGTACCAAAATAGCAGAGTGTTACTATAATTGTTAGTCTGGACTAGTTAAGTCACCTTTTAAGAATGGGGCTCCATGTCCATTGGGAGACAGCCAATAAGAAAAATTAACCTTTAATATCACAAAATAAATATGATAGTACAGTAGTGATATTTCTTCACACGGTCTTCCTGTCAGACAATTCTGCAACAATGTTGCATTACTTATCCAATTTGACATATGCAACAGTGTCCATTACTTGTGGTCTGATTTTATACAGTATGACCTTTCCAACCTCAAGACTGCAGGTCATTTTTGTCTGACAGCAGCCAAGAAAATGATTACAACCTGCTGGTATGGTTTGCTGAATTACAATTTAAAAAAATTACGTCTACTAACAATCCCCATTTTTACTAAATGTATATCTGTAATCTGATTATGACTTTTATTTTATTTATTTTTTTTACCTGTAACTGAAACAGAATAGTTAGTTTTGGTATCCAATTACACAATTCTATGTGTAGAAAGTCAGTCAAGTGAAGGATATTTCGAAGTACATTCCATTTTAAAACCCTGAATGCTTTATTTAAAATATGCATACATAACACTTCTCCTACAGAACAATACAGAACAGTACAATCACTTTTTGTAATAACACATTTAAAATGTCAAATGGTTTGTGGCAGAAACTGCCTGCAAGCAAACAAAAGCTCCTACTTTGGCTTCTTACAACAAGAAGAGAAGAGAAAAGAAGAGAAGAGAAGCCTGAAATACTGCAGAAAAACAAACTAAAGAGAATCACAGAAGCAGTAACTAGAACACCACATCTGTGACTCAATCAAGTGTGTGTGTGTGTGTGTGTGTGTGTGTGTATGTGTGTGTGTATGTGTGAGACATCTATTGTTATGTAGCACTAGCATGTGTGTTCTGTGATGGCAGAGTTGAAGCTGGTGAGGGCTGTGATGGTGTCCAGGCAGATCGACAGGGTTCCCACAGTCCTAACAGTCCTGCAGTTACGGACCAGGACCAGAAAGCTTTTAGAAAAATAATTCTCATTTTAACAAACGTGTGGATAGAATCTGTAGTTTGGAAACGTGACAAAAAGAAGCAGGCTGAGATGGAAGTTTGGCCGCTCTGTAGTCTGTGAATCTCAGAACTCATTTTGCATGTCAGTGGCTGTTGCTTTATATTACAGCAGTCGGGTTGAAGTGAAGTTGTTAAAGAGCAGCTGAAACCTTTTTTGAAGCTGACCGGTAAAAAAAACAGGCGTGGGAACCCTGAAACGCACACGGCATCATTCTGTCTGCCGGGTGCACACAGCCTCAGAATACATGCCAGAACATACAAATATACAGCACGTTACATAGAACATCATATCAGGCAAGATTGTTCTTTTGACTCTCTGAAAGGAAACACTTTGTAGAAGTTCATAATCATTTTATGTTACACTTGTGTACAAACGTGTTACCCACCGATTGTTAAAGACACACTCACACATCATTCTGTTACTGAGTGTCCTGTGTGATAAGGCTGGACATATTCTTTTTTTTTTTTAATCATGAACAAATCTCATGTTCTGACCAAAAAACAATGAATGTAACTACTGAAAGGTAGTGTGTGTGTGTGTGAGTGTGTTTCAAAGTCTGATATATTTCACACTGTTGCACTAGCTGACATGTTCCCTCATTACCAGGAACACACACACTGTAGGTTTTAACTCAATCCCACACACACCATCCTGCTGACCCAAATACTCACTAGTGTAACAAATGTGGATTAACCCACTGCTGAAAATAGTCCCTAACAAATTGCACTTCTTCTTCCCCCTGTTTGAGTAACATTTAGTAAAGACTAAGGATGCTCCGATCGTATTGGCTGATACAGACGACACTGATCAGTTATTGTTTTGTTATAGCAGCTGTGCAGCAGTGGGGGAGAATTACAAGTCAGTTTGACTGCTTTGTAGTGTGTTGGGATCTCCACTAAGTGGCAGTGTATCCTGGAGTATTAATGCTGTCTGGCTGTGCAGCTCCTGGCCAGTGAAGGAGGTGGGAGGCGGGACTACACTACTCAGTTAGACCACAGGTGTGTAACATTAGTACTAGTTTGGCGTCAGAAAGATTTTTTTGGAAGTGTTGAGCATACTAGGGCTGCAACTAATGATTATTTTCATAATTGATTAATCGTGTGATTGAAGTGGTGAAAAATGTCAATCAGTGTTTGCCAAAGCTAACAACCCTCAAATATTCAGTTTACTGTCATCAAGGAGTAAGGAAACCAGAAAATATTCACAAATAACAAGCTGATATCAGACAATTTTTGACTTTTTCTTAAAGTTACTCAAACCAATTAATCGAGTATCAAAGTAGTTGGCAAGTAATTTAATAATCAATTCTAGAGCAAACAACTAGATAAATGAGACTTGGATTATTATGCAAAAGTTTTTAAACAGATCAGCTTCATAAATCTGGATGGCATTTTGGAATAATTCTACGTTCTTGTGGAAGCAACACAAGGCAACACGAGGTGAGTCACTGATACGCAATTCATGTTGGGTGTCAAGTGCTCCTTTAGTTAGCATGTGACAACTCAACCGAGAGTCGGCTCAAGCTTTTTGCATCATTGATCAGTTTTCAAGATTGGCAAAACATGAAACTTGAGCTCCTGATCGGCCGATAATGGCGACCAATCAAAGGTAAAAACTATAGTGAGGAGTATGGTTGGGTGATTGGATGAATATGTTGCCTGTTGGCAATGGGCTGAATCCACCACTGAAACGGACACATTGACACATTGTTGGCTCTGGTCTTTTCATGGGATTTGTTGACAATATGAAACTCAGAGAATAACACCAGCCTTATCCTCAAAAACAGTTCACAGTTGAGCTGGGAGCTTCTCTTTCAGCAGATCCAAATAAAAATAAAAAACAAACAGTGAAAAAAATGAATCTTAGAACATGTAACAACTAAATCAAACCAAAATAACTTCATATGCAGACTCTTTATGTGCAGGGAGGGATGCAACAGGCTGCAGTGAAACAAAGTAAAGAGTGAAACCAGAGCAAAGCTGTAACAGCAAAATAAAGAGGCATGAAGGAGACTACACTCAGATCATCCACATGAGAGAAGGGTGAAGCACACATCAGCTGCTAGATACTGTCAGAGGGCAGCCTGCCACTCAGATACAACAGGACATACTGCGAGTAGAAAACACAACTTAGCCATCAGATACGTCATCCTGTGCAATCCTACTCCACATGCTCATCAAACACTAGTCTTTGTCTGGCTATAAGCAGGAAAGCTGAGGGAAAATGTATTCTGTGTTTAAAAAAGACAATATAAGGTAGAATTTTGCATTTAAAAGATACTCTTCAGATGGGTGTTACATCCATCAAATGTTCTGTAGGTAAAATCTCTTCAGGTTCAGTAGGGGGAGGAGGGAAACTTTTCTTCATGTGAGCAGCTCACACACTGGACTGAGGGAAACTAAGAACACACAGCCTCCACAGACGCTGCTACGTCACAGCCTAGCATGAGTCAGTGAACTACTCATGAATAAATAATGTGGTTGATAATAAATAAGAGGAGGTGGGTGGTGGTCCTGGATGGTGCTGAGGGATCAGGTCCAAGCAGGAGTAGGGGAGGTGGGGGGTGGGGGGTCAGCCCAGCTTCACCCGGCCGGCTCTGCTCTCAGTAATGTGGTGAGTCTAACATCTCTGTTTGTGACATCCTGATATTCAGCAGCGCTGGCCCCGCCTCCAGGAAGCAGCTGTCCAATCACCAAAACTTTCCCCGCTTCATCCATTCAAGTGTCTACAGAGTCTTAATGCTCCTCAGGTCCACAGCAGCAGGTCATCAGCTGTCCATGCTGCAACATTCTGACAGGACAGGAAGAAGACACAGGTCAATCATCATCATCATCATTAAAAACATCATTGTCATCATCAACAATATCATCGTCATTACAACATCATCATCAACAAAATCGTTATTGTCAACAATGACATCATCATCAACATCATCGTTATCATTAACAAAATCATCTTCATTGTCTTCATCATTAACACGATCATCATTCATTTCATTGTCATCAACATCATCATCATCAACAAAATCATCATGGTCATCAACAACATTTCGTCATCATCAACAAAATTGTCAACGTCGTCATCATTAAGGGTGGAAATGTCTTTGTACTTTGCGATTTGACTCTGATTCAGAGAGCTATGATTCGATGATAAAACAATCATTGATGGATCAATATTTGAAGCTTTTAAGTCAAGGGTTACTGGTTGGATTGTATCGTCTGCAGCTGCTTACGCTCAGCCATCCACACCAAAACTCACCAAAACACTGAATGTGATCCAAATGCTGCCGTTTATTTCTAACATGACAACTGCACATTATACAGTTACAGCTGATACACATGCTGTCAGTCTGACACTGTCTCATAATGACAGAGACGTGGAGATCACTTATGTTTTTGGCCAAATCAAAGTAAAATGAATGTAACTGATTTTCTGTGATAAATAGAACAGACTGATGAACTTTCTAATCAGTGTTCTGAGCTGCGATATCAGTGATGGAAAACGGACTACATATAGTAAAAAGTAGTAGTATTCAAGGTGGTATGTAGTTGTTTCATCATTCTTTTAGTGTGTGGATTATACACTGTAAATTTAAAGTGTTAATATGATCTGAAGCAAACAGGGGAATCACCAAACGGACGTTCCCATGGTAACACAATGCATACAGTTTGTGCTGCTGTTACATTGTGTTACATTTCTGCATTATATGGCTTCAGTCAGTGATATTACAAACAAACAGCTCAGCAACTTTTCATTTTTAACGTCTTCCTCCAGTTTATAATCTATATCACTTATAAACAACCTTGTTAGGACATTAATTAGCTAAAGAGCAGCGCTTTTTACGGACGATTTAATCTGAAACTCAGAACATAACCTGAGTTCAGCATCAGTTACTGTACCATGGTAATACCAGGTTAAAAGACAGCCAACTTTGTGACACTGAAAACCCTGGCTTTAGACTCAACATATCTCACTAACACATTAATCTCACTTCACTTCGTATTGCACCCCTCGGAACAAACTAAAGACACTAGTTTTCATGTTCTTACCATTGAGCCCTTCTGCATCCTGGACATCCAGAAAGGGGGCGGGTCCCCAGATTCGGACGGTCCCGTCGTCAGAGGCGCTGGCCAGCAGTCCGGGCAGGACGGGGTTCCAGCTCACACAGTTGACTGTGCGGGTGTGACCAGTCAGCTCTGCGATGGGCAGCTCACTGCGCCGGTGCCAGATGTAAACTTTGTGGTCTGACAGGAGACACAACACTTCATCAGCTGATAAACACGCTGAGACTTAAAAGGATACTCCACTTTACATGATAACCCACTCAGTATGTACTCACCACTATGCCGATGTGATGATGGGTGCAGATCTTCAGTTCACAAAACAATCCTGGAGTTTCAGCAGAAAACAGGGTAGCAGCCTCATCCAGCCTCGCAAGACTTCGTATATATCTTAATGGCCGCACATGCGGAAGTCTCGCGAGATCGACGCCATGTTTACATCCTACCGGCTACATGCTACAGCTGACATTTCTGCTAAAAAATATGCTGTAAATGGCGTCTTTTGCGGTTCATTTTTTAATGTCACAGCTTGCAGACACTTGGATTACACCACACAAGCAGGATGGAGACATTTTGTGTTTGTTTTGTGTTCTTTTTTTAACGTTTTATCCGTGGTCACCATTCACTGCCATTGTACTGGATGAGGCTGCTACCCTGTTTCTCCTAAAACTCCAGGATTGTTTTGTGAACTGAAGATCTGCACCCATCATCACATCGGCATAGTGGTGAGTACATCTGAGTGGGTTATCATGTAAAGTGGAGTATCACTTTAAAAGGAC
>JAJHUR010085784.1:19302-37385 GCA_027495735.1 Lutjanus campechanus | reverse complement strand
TCTCAGAGAAAAACGGTTCTGTCTGTCTCTTCAATGTCAACTCAATTCAGCTCAATTGGACTTTATTAATCCCCATGGAGACGATGGATTTGAGGGCAAACAAAGTTCTTCAAACAGCAATCAGCCAACGGGCATTAAAAATAGAGTGAGAAAGCAAGAGACGCAAGAGACAGATGACTGATGTTGAAATTGTGTTGAAGAATGAAGTATGGTAGGATTTAGAGCAGAGCTGCCAAAACTACAACCCGCAGGCCAAATTGTTTTTTGCCCTTGAGTGAGATGCCTGAATGGTGAAATAATAGACTGGATGCTGAGGGATGTGTGTGGCCTACTGCCTGTTCAGTCTCCCAGCACTGGATACAATGTGCACAAATGGCTATGATGTGGTTGATTTATTGCATTGTTGTTAAAACCCTGCTTCTGTGTCACTAAATCAAGACAAGACTGAAAAAAAATGACATGACAATGCTTTTGGTAATTGATTAATAGTATTAATAAAAGACTTTAAAAATGATTGCCAAAAAAGGTTGGCAAGGTTTCAATAGTCCCTTGGACTAGTGGACCCTACCATGTGATGATTTGTCATTTTTTTCCAATATTTTACAGACAAAAAAAATACTTTGATTAATTCAAAAACATTTTAAATTTAATTAACTTTAATCGTTCAAGTTTTGACCCAGTTAAGACCAGTGAGACCTGTTACTTGAGGATCCGATATCCAACCAGAAATCTAATTTTTAAATAAAAATAATCAGTTAGATATTCGCTGCAGGTACGTGAACAATATTTCTTCAGCCTGATTGAAATCAATCTGATTAGATGGACGTGAAATAAAGTGAACTGATAATAATGTCTGTTTACAGGCTCTAAAGCATTTAATCAGAGCATAACTTTTTTGACTGGTCCCACCTGCTCTTATCTGCCGGAAACATGATAGCAATCAATTAAGAACAAAGTCTGTCAATTTGGATACGTCTTATTGATAAAGCAACAGTTATTTGAACGAAATTTCAACTTTTTATGGGCAGTTTTCCAAGAGGAACATCTATTTGGCAATTGCGGCAACGGACACTTATTTTAAAAGTTCATATACTATTGTAATGTAATGTTTGTTACTCTTTCTATTAGGTTTACACAGACCTAATATGTAACTATTTTTGATTCATAAATGATAAATGGTGTGGTCACAGTATACATCGTTCAATAAGGCACACGCATTGATAAAGTGACAGATTTTTTTTTAATGGAATTTAGCTTGTTCTGTACAGTGGAGGTCCCCTAAGCCAAATACTCTTTAGATGCCTCATAAATGTTATACTTCTTTGCCCATCAGTAAATGTTAACATTTAAAAGTTTGTAAAACATGACAACTTATGATTCAGCACATAATACTTGTAAATTCAGCACATGTTTTAATGACAAATCACAAATTATTTGAACAAAATCTCAACTTTTAGAGAAGGTTAACCAGCAAGAGCATCTCCGAGAAGAACATCTAAATCATTGTGGCAACAGAGAAAGGTGATATTTTATTGGTATATTGTGCTACTTAGATTTATGCCGAACTGATATGTAACTGTTTTTTATTTGTAAAATGTGTTAAGTGGTGTTGTCACATTATGCATCAGCTGACAGGGCACAGGCACCTTTAAAGTAACAGATTTTTGAGTGGAATTTGGCCTGTGCTTTTCAGTGGGGAGTCTGCTATGCCAAATGCCCTTTAAATGTTTATTCATTTTATATTTCTTTTTGCTTCTCAGTAAATGTACACGTACAACAGCTTGTAAAACATGACAACTTGCGATTCAGCATGAAGTTCTTAAAAATTCACTGTAGAACCTTTTGACAAAGCTGTAGTTATTAGGACAAAATTTCAACTTTTACACGCTCTTTATCAGCTACAACCAAGTAACACCAGTTTTGTGAAAAGTGGTCCTGGCAACAACAGACAGACCAATTATAAAATATTATATTGTTTTAAGTGAGTGAGTAAGCAAGTTCTTCTGTAGAATTAACACCACACTTATGTATAATTTTAGGTGATTAGTAAAAGGTCTCACAATGGTGCTGTTACATATACAGTTGCTCTGTTTCTGTCCCTCCCAGAAAGTCATTCATATTTCCCCCACATGGGGCAAACATGCGCAGAAACGACATATTTATTCCAAGCACAGAGAACTTGATTGATAGATTGTATTAAGCATTTACTTATACTGTGCAGAATAAACTAATATTTACCAATTGAATGGATAATCAAAGGTTTACACCCTCTCTACCAGATTGAAAACTCCTTCCAGTTAAGCCGGATTGTGCCAGTGAGGTGGTTACATGCAGCATTTTTATTCTGATTAGGTATTATTCAGATTATGAGTGGAATATTTGGGTCACGTAAACGCAGCTTTTGTCATCTAAAGTGAATAAGCTGCAGTCATCTTCATGCTGAAGTACCTTTATCTGGAGCACAAAAGACAATGTGTATAAGCACAACAGCCTCATCTCTGTGCAATCTCCTTCACTAAAATGTCTTTTGTTTTTATAGATAGCAGGCAGTCTGCCCTACATTTTCTCTTTGTCTAGACGGAGAGAAGCAGGGAGGGCTGCAGACACTTAGAGGGGTGATGGGACAGAAAGTGCTGTGGCTGGCATTTAAATAAATCTTGCATCAGTGCCACCGTAGCCTCTGCACCCTGTTTATTTTGTTGAAAAAGCAGAAGTTAATATTTACATGATAACTTTTTCTCCAACCACAGCATCAAAAAGTTTTATTTTCTCTAGTTGAAATTAAAAATAAACTAATGTCTTCCGATACCGTACACTGTGTATACACACCAGCAGGCAGATTGTGGGGGGAAATTGGCCCAAATGCAATTCTGTTGTTCATGAATTTCCCCTTATTGCTTCCTCTGTCCTCTATCTTCAGATCCGGCGACAGGGTGGCATCCAGCTGCTGGTGGACTTGTTGGATCACCGGATGACCGACGTGCATCGCAGTGCCTGCGGAGCCCTGAGGAACCTGGTGTATGGCAAAGCCAACGACGACAACAAAATTGCCCTGAAGAACTGCGGAGGCATTCCGGCGCTGGTCCGACTGCTGCGGAAGACCACAGATGTGGAGATCAGAGAGCTGCTCACAGGTAAAAAAAAAACAAACAAACCACAAAACAAATATTTTTATGTTACTGAATGTGCAGCAGGGGTGGATATCAGATACTGAGATCACAGTATTTCTCTGGGACTCTTTCCATAATTTATCCCCCTTTTCCAGGACAGATTTCCTCAGAAAACCAGGAATTTTTTGGGGGCATGTGCTTGCTTGTGTGCCTGTGTGTATCCGTGTGTTCGTGCACTGAAAATTTTCATATGCACCAAACAAAGACACCTTTTTTACAAACCTCATTAACACCTCTTAAGTACTAATTCCAAATATTTATGTGTACAGAGAGGAAGAGAGACAAGCAGAGCCGACAGGCTACAGGGAAAGAGGCAGGGTCTGCTTTTTATCCAGGAACACATAAAAGTAGTAACTAGCTTGCAGAAGCAGCATGAGTACCAGCATGAAAGCAGAGTAATGAACTGCTGTAGACAGGGTCAGCTGCAAAATCTAGTCTAGCCACCTAAAAAAGTCGTAAGTTTGTGTGTACACATTACTGTATGTACATCGATATTTAGAATATTTTCACTGCTTTGCCGTGCTGTCGGAGAGCCTTTTCCCACAGGAAACTGAGGTTATATATCTCATTATATTGCTCCGTCTGTGTCACCAGACTTCTTTGATAACATCATTTTACGTCGCAGAACATGAGAGTTGCTGGTCTACCGCTGCCTCACTCATTTAGTTTGTTTGTGTTATTCACACAATAACGCAACAAACTCACCGTTCGTGGCAGCAGTAGACCAGAAACTCCTGTGTTCTGCGAGGTAAAATGCTTGTTATATATTCCTGTAAAGTAATAATGTAGCATGAAGAAAACCTTCCACCCTGTACAGTATACAAATATACAAAAGCACATATATGATCCACATACATATATACACACACACATATGTTGCCTCTCATCTACAACCCCTCACTCAGATTAGGAACATCCACTGAATATCTGGCCATGAAACACACAAAACACACCGTACTGTGCATGCACTTTCCCATTTGCAGAGATGAGATACAAAAATCCTCCCACACACGCACACACATACACACACACGTTCACAAAGGAGCAAATTGTTTACCACCTGCCTGTTTCCCAGCACTCTGGTTGACAAGTGCTGTTGACTTGTCAAACTGAGATTCTGTGCACAGGGCTGCACTCGTATCCACAGCAGGTTTGTGTTCTCTGTCAGCAAACACAAACATCACCCACATTGTAAAAAAAAAAAAAAAAAAATGTATTCAGGATTGATTAATTTGAGGTTCTAAATCCACTGAGGTCTGGGTGGTAAACTCTCCGCCAAAAGGATTAAAGGATTACCAGCAATGCTTCAACCAGTATTTTTCAACAGCTTTTTACTTTATATATCCTGACAATTCCTGTCTAATTGGCATTCACACGGACAGCCGCGGTAAAAGGACTTTCACCTCTGGAGGGGGTTGGGGCGGAGAGACGACGGAGCTAACAGAGGAATGCCACTCAATTTTCGAACTGATCTACGTCCAGGGTCCTCCAGGGGTTTATTCCAATCCTGGAGCCAAATGAGAAAAATGGATTTCTCTTACCGGCACCCACGCTAATGAAAACATCTCAGCTGCAGGCCTGTAAGGAGCATGATATTTCCAGACTCACCATGTCAGGATCCAAGATTTCTGTTATTTCTTCTTTGTAGAACAGTTCAATCAGTGCGTTTTAGGGTGATATTAGAAAAGAGTGAAGCCCAGAGCCGGCGCGCACCAAAGAGTGATCGGTGTACTGGCTTCAGGTGAGAATAGTATCATATAACAGGACTGATCGGACCAAGTTGGATCAAGTCTGTCCCATTCTGGTCCAGTGTGCTGACAGTCGGTAGATGAAATCATGCAGTGTGAGGTCTTTAATCACATTGAAGCATGAAAGTTCATCCATGGGAGTGGAAACAGCAAAGTTCTTCATCAGCAGATGGAGTTCACTGAGATGGATCTGTTGCAAGCAGCTGAGCTACTTCTCATCTGCGTACAGGAAGCCCCAAAAAAAGGGGGGATCCATCTGCTGAGAATGCATGTTAACAATTCATCGCCATGACAACTGACCAATCCTTGTGATGAAGTGGACCTTGAGGAAATGTTTGTTTGGATTTTTATGTCAGGAATCGGGACCAAAGACGTCCAAACAGCAAAGAAAAGGTATGGTGCCTCTAAAAAGTATTCACCCCCTTGGATGGTTTCCCTTTTTATTGCTTTTATAAATGGAATAATGGTCAATATAATTTGGCTTAAATGTTTACAAAAAACCTCTTTAATGTCAAAGTGAAAACAGATGTCTACAAAGTAATGTCAATTAACAAAAAATATATAATTTAAAATAAGTGATTGCATAAATATTCAGTATTTAGTAGATGCACCTTTGGCCACAATCACAGCACTGAGTCTGTGTGGAGAGGTCTCAGTCAGGCTTGCACATCCGAAAAATGCAATTTTTACTCCATTCTTCTTTGCAAAACTGCTCAAACTCTGTCAGGTTGCACCGAGATCGGGCATGAACAGCCCTTTTCAAGTCCAGCCACAAATTCTCCATGGGATTGAGGTCAGGTCTTTGACTCGGGCACTCCAGAACATTCATCTTGTTGTCTTTAAACCATTTCTGTGTAGCTTTTGCTGCGTGCTTCGGGTCATTGTCTCGCTGGAAAATAAATCTTCTCCCAAGTCGTAGTTCTCTTGCAGACTGAATCAGATTGTCCTCTAGGTATTCCCTATATGTTGCTGCATTCATTTGAACCTCTAACTTTACAAGCCTTCCAGGGCCTGCTGCCAAGAAGCATCCCCACAGCATGATGCTCCCACCTCCGTGCTTCACAGTGAGGATGGTGTGTTTGTGGTGATGTGCAGTGTGTCGTGTCCGCCAAACGTAGCGTCTAATCTCATGGCCAAAAAGCTCCATTTTGGTCACATCATACCTAAGAACCCTCTTCCACTTGTCCATGGAGTCTCCCACATGCCTTTTGGCGATCTTTAGTCAAGATTTAATGAGCTTTCTTTAACAGTAGCTTTCTCTCCCATAAAGCTTTGACTGGTGAAGAACCCGGGCAACAGTTGTTGTCTGCAGAGTCTCTCTCATCTCAGCCGCTGAAGTTTTTGCCTCCTTCAGAGTAGTCATAGGTGTCTTGGTGGCCTCCCTCACTAGTCTCCTTGCACGGTCACTCAGTTTGTGAGGACGACCTGCTCTAAGCACATTTTACACATGTCCTTCCATTTCTTAATGATGGATTTAACTGAACTCCAGGGGATGTTCAGTGACTTGGGATTTTTTTTGTGTCCATCCCCTGACTTATACTTTTCAATAACCTTTTCTCAGAGTTGCTTGGAGTGTTCTTTTGTCTTTATGGTGTAATTGTAGCCAGGAATACTGATGAACCAGTGACTGGACCTTCCAGACACTAGTGTCTTTACTACAATCATTTGAGACACATTCACTGCTCTCAGCTGATCTCCATTTCACTAATAGTGAGACTACTCGCACCAATTGGCTGGACCTCTGTTGAATTAGGTCAGTCACTTTAAAGAGGGTGAATATTTATGCAATCACTTATTTTACATTATATATTTTTAATTAATTGACATTACTTTTTAGAGATCTGTTTTCACTTTGACATTAAAGAGGTTTTTTTGTGGGGCAAATTTTTGTGTCAGAAAAGCCAGGTTATATTGACCATGATTCAGTTTATAAAAGCAACAAAAAGGGAAAACATCCAAGGGGGTGAGTACTTTTTATAGGCACTGTAAATTTGTGTGGTCAACTGAGGGAGAGTTAGTCTATAATCCAATTCTTTGGGTTTTAGTGCAGAGCTACAGAGCACCTGGAGATAATCTCTCTCTTATGAAGCTCACTGCCCTCCAGGCCTCTCTACAGTCCGTGATCGCCTCATTTCTCCACACATTCTCTCCTACAAATGAAACGTATATCCTCCATTTCTTGGTCTTTTTCATGCAGACTGCATAAACAGTCAATGCACTTGGACTGAATAGCTTGTTTTGCTACAGGAACACAGACATTGATGTTATCACAGGATTTCAGGCATTGCCTGACGCAGCTTGTAGTCGTATCTGTCATCCAGTGTGTTGTCTCCATTTTCTGACTGTCAAGGGCATAAAGTCACTATGTGTAAGATGTTTATGTAAGTTTTAATCATTTTAAGGTGTCGTCCCAGCTCAGCCCCTGTCTTCCTAGCAATTACTCCCATAATGGCTGATTTCGTATCTCCAGATTTATGGATGCTCCTGGGCTGAAAACCTTCTCCTCCCAGTGGTCCAAAGCTCCTGTGCTAACAATGTAAACGCCAAGTCTTTCCTGGTACTCCTGATCGCTAGCTGCATGGCTAACTAAGCTAACTAGCCAACAGGAGCTACAGTTAGCAGTTACTTTGGTGATATGCTGCCAATTATTTGTTGTCTAACCCCAACCATTCTTCGACTAACATGTATTTGGCAACAGCAACCTTTCCCTAACCTTTGGCATAACATAGTTACCAAATGCAGACACTGGAGAATGGGAGAATTTTAAAAACACTGGCATTTGACGTTTTCACAGAAGTGTCCAATATTGTTATTATGTATTGTGGTCTGGCCACCAAATCCTACCAAATCTAACTGTAATCTGGTTGTGTCTTATTTTTTTGTAACTTTAATGGCATACAGTTATCTTTTTTGTACGCAATCCCGTTACATGTAGTCTGTTACTCCCCAAGCATGAATTTCATGCAAAAAGAAAGCTGTATGTTTAATTCACAGATGTGTTAGTCCTCACGCAATCAACTCTACAATCACACAGAGGTCCAAAGATGTAAATACTGCTAGCTCCAAACATGTGAATCTCTCCTGTCATAACCTTTCATCCCATGTAATGTCAATGCAAGCTTAGGGTCAGACTCAGCTGTTGCACCCGAACTTATCTCCCGTCCTTGCAAACTCTTCTAAACCAAACTGTCCCCGTCTCCAACAAAAGCTGCCCTTGAGCCTTTATTCACTCTCCTAATTATTTACAGCAGCACTTCACATCAGGGTGACAGGATATTCTGGAGACGGACAAACATTTTAAGCTTTATTCGTGGCAATAAGGGACAGTCATGAATACTAACTCGAGCCGGACGCCCTCCCAGCGCCGGAACAACCCTTATCAGGAAAGTGAAATTGAGAGGTGTCCTCGCATTTCTCTCATACAATCATATTTGACGCAGGGCATGACCCACGTGTGTTCTATGTATACGTATATGTGTGTTGTGAGTATAGAAAAGGATTTAGGCTTAGCAGAGATGGAAATAAAAGGTTTTTTGTATGCTGCTAGAGTCTTAAAGAAGATTACCATATAAATTAGAGCAGCAATTCAAGGCACGGAGCACAGAAATCCCTCCTGTCACAAATTAATCAGCTGAACGACCGACCGGACGCAGACAGACCATGCTCTCCTCTCTCTCTTAAAGACCCAGAGGAAATAACTCTCTCTCCACGTCTCTCTCAGCGTCTCTCGCTCGCGCTCTTATCCCTCTGTGGTCGGGTTTTCGTAATTGGTCTCCCCTTCTCTTCCCGTCTCTCTCCTGTCCTCTTTGCCTTTCTCTGTCTCCCTTTTTATCACTCTTTCTCTCTATCGCCGACCCTCTCGGCCTCCGTCTGAGCATTTTGAATCAGGATCACAGTGGGAAGTCAAGCTGCCTGCCTCGCTAGCTATACACACAAGTACACACAAAGGCTGGTTCACACACACACACACACACACACACACACACACATTCTCTTTCTCTCTCTCTCACGGGTACAGTTTGTTTGATGGCACATAAAGTCACAAACAAGGTTGGTGCCCTCTGCTCTGCTCTTCAGTCTCTTTTTTTTCGTTCCCATTCAGAGCTAAAGATGATTATTTGAAGGGAATAAAGCTGGTTTAAAAGAGCAGATATTAACTTTAACTCTGCAGATTAGATGCAGCATAGAGAGCTGTGTGTGTGTGTGTGTGTGTGTGTGTGTGTGTGTGTGTGTGTGTGTGTGTGTGTGTTTGCTTGTATGTAATCATGCACATTTGCAAGGTGCATGTTTTCTCCGGTGCATACTTTTATACACGAGCTCTTTCCCACCGCAAGAACACAATGAAAAGTAACATAGCATTGACATATATACTAATGGACAACATGACAGCCCCCCAAAAGTGAAGCCAAAACATCTTGATGGTCGCTGGCTGCAGTAAAGGTCATAAATCCCGCCCCCTACGTCTTAGCAGATGGGACACGCGACAAATTTAAAAATCTAAGCAAGGATGATGGTTTCTTCATTTTAAGGAGCTCATTTCTTAGCTGATGCCTTCCCGATATGGACTTTTACATCAACATCTGAAAGGGAGATGCGGTTTGGGCATTTTGCTGACGAGGAGAATAGCAAGCCTGCTGTCCATAGGTGACCAGCTGGTTTGAAATCTGGTGATTGCAAAGGCCATAGCATTTGTTTCTCAGTATTTTCTAATTGAATTTTATATCAACCATTTTGTCTGTATGTTCATGTATGGTGTGTGAAGGCTGCGCCGTTTGTGTGTCACACCTCAGGTCCTTTTTCAGCTCTTGTACATTAGCACATAGACAAAGACAGGTAAATCATCAAAATGTGTTTATTATTAGGAAGAAAAGGCACAAAGGCAGAAAAAAGAGCTTTAAGTTGAGCTGTTTGCTCTTCACAGAGGAGAACGTTCCATCTCTTAGTGACATGTTGCATGGCTCTCAGCTCCTGGACTCCTATAGCACACATTCAACAATTCTGTATTCACAATTCTTATTAAAATGCCGCTGTGCCAGCGCAAGCAGTAGAGTGACGTTTCTATATGAAAAGTCATTTTGTTTACCTTAAACTACTTGAAAGCACATTATTCTGCAACAGAGTTTTCCCAGAAAGCTACGTGACGTTTAGAAGGGCAAAGCTTTCAGGACCTGAATATACAGCAGGTTGCATCACTATTGCTTATAAAGCAACAATATGAAAATGTCAGACAGTTACTGTAAGAGTTTAATTTTTTCAGCGTGGATGTCCATGGGGCATTTGTCTGCGGAAACTGTTAGAGCAGAGCTGTCTTTGTGTGTCTCAGCTTTGATCTATGGTTATTGATTCTGACATACATAAGCAAGGAAGTGATTTATAGACTATTGATTAATTAGTTTCAAAGCATTAACATTCAGAAAGGAGTAATTACTGATGAATTTTGTCTCTATCCTCAAAGAAGCTTAAAAACGATCGCCATTCCAGATACAGACCAGTTTAGTCTTGTTGACCTGGATATATGTTTAGTTGTGTTGATTCCACACATGACACCCATTTAACCAGGTGTGGAGGTGTTTGTGATGTAGAGAGGTGAGCTACAGAGAAAACACCCTGACGTCTGCCCTCTCTGACTCACAGAGCTCTGCGCCTTCTTTAACTTCTTTATTCCCTTTTCAAATCAAGCACGCCGTCAGAAGCTGTGGTTCCACTTGTCATTACAATGCAACTTTTTCATCCAGTCACAGCAGCACACATCATCGTAAGTGACAGGTCTGGATGGCTCACATCGGTGTCAGCTCTTCAGAAGCAGATATGGAAGTTGTCAGACTCACACTGTGATGGGAACTCTTCACAGTCTGGATCCAATCCAGACACAATGCTCGTCCAGTTTAGGCAGAGCAAAGAGCTGGACAGCGACAAGCTGGAAGAGTGAAGGAAACGCAGATTAAAAAGAAAAAACTGTGGATTATTTACAAAATTAAAACAGTTTGGGATTTGTGCCATAAAGTCCTGCAGCACTTTTGTGCTCACTAACTCTAGTTCATTATTAGTTTGGTTAAAAATAACATGCAGCACTCAAACACTTCATGTGGTACAACCACAACCTATGTAGAAACTGACATTAGTCTATATCCTTTAATGAACTTAAAGGAGCAATATGTAGCAATTGTGCATGGAAGAATGAGTACAGCAGTCCAAATAGTGAGTTGGAGCCACAGACTGTAAATTAAATAGGTTGAAACTTTGTTTATATACGATCTATGGTTGAAACAACTTGTTTCCACCTACCGCTCCTCCTCAGACTTGGGGAAGCTCGGGCTGGCTGCGGGAGCTCCACAGGATGTGAGTAGCACCATAAATTGACAAAAAAAAGTGATCATGAGTCCACGACTGTAATTTGAAAAGCTGTTTATAACTGTCAATTTCTGAATTTAAATTAAGCCTGTTATCCCGAAAACAAAAAGCCCACTGCCCTGAAAATACAAACTCTGAGCTTTGAGTTAAGTGGCTGCCCGTCTCACTGCCTCCCAGACTCCAATAACATTTTGCTCAAGTAACTGTTACTAGCATTAATATGAACTCTAATTAACATGAAATGGTCATGCAAAATTTTTTTCTGGCCTGTAATAGAAATTTCAAAGGGGGACATCGTGGCTGGATCATTGTTGTCAGAGTGGAGTATTTCAACTTAACATGTTTCCTTGGTCTCTGATTACACAATGCGGTCATTTTATGGTTTATTACAGTAAATATATTACAGAATTCTCCTTTAAGGCAACACAAGAAAAAAAAAGGGAAAATAACATAATATAAACCCTGTAAAAACTTCAGAGTATACAAAGCTAAGATGCCACGTAACCAAAGTTAATTATAAAAACATACAGCAGCTGCGTTCCCTCAAGTTATTCTGGGCTCATTAACTTATTTTTCAGTTCATTTAAACAGAATTTCTTTAATGCAGCATCTCAGACTCAACCTGTTTCATAATTGCAGGTAAATATTATTTTCATCCTTTAACAAAAGATTGAAACTCAATATGGTGGAAGCAAGTTTTAAATGTATGTATAATATCACCATAGTTTATCACTATGTGTCTGCCTGCATCTGCAAAATACTTACACATCAGGTCGGACTAAATAAGTTAACACATAACTCGACAGTAGCAGTGGTGCTTCGCCTTCTTCCGTCTTGTTTTTGCAAACCAGCGGTGGTTGACCTTGACACGATCAGCAGTATAGTGCTTAGCTCCACTGTTTGCTGTTTTTAATGACAATGTCATTAAAGGACCCAAACTGAGTAAACATGATTCCAGGCTACAACCAAGGCTCATTAACGCAAAGCTATAGGCCTGTGTGGACCAAGTGATTAACGCTGATCGATGTTCACCTCATTATGAAAACAAAGAGTCAAGCTTACACCGTGGCGTCTAGTTTGAGGACAATGAATGTGTGCAAAAACTGATAGCTACCAAATAATATATACGTACAGCATGTACTGTATGTGTAAAGCCATTCATGCTGACAAAATATACAGAATATCGTAACTCAGTGACGAGTAGCTACACCGTGAAGTACGTTAGGTGTCATATTAAGATTAAGAAAACTATTCGATGAAGTCACAAGGTATAAAATCAATACTAAGTGACACAAAAACATCATAACTTACAAAAAACTATAATGGTATAAAATAAATGATCTCTGTAAGGTATTTGTAGAAACTCTATAGGAATATTTTACAATCAGTATCAGAAATACTTAATATAATATATATAAGCATAATTACATTGTAATATATAAATAAGAAGTATGTGATAATGTGTGCATTATACCCCAATGTCTAACATCGTATATATAGAGAAACATATATAAGTAAGAAATAAGTTTTTAAAAAGTATAGGTTATAACAACTAATAATTCTGAAAAATGATCTCACATGAAAAAGTTAGATTGATTAGATTAGATTGATTTTTTACCACAAACCTGCATGAAGGCTGCTTGCCTTGCTGAGAACACCTTAAGAATTGAGCTTGTTCAGTGGTGCACCGTTTGTGTTAGAAGTTACCCAAAAACATGATTTTTTAAATCTCTTTTCTGACATTCATAAATATCCTGGGATTGTCACCGGAAATGAAAATACAAATACCATGTGTAGAACCAATGACATTGCGATCTTTTGCATATAATTAGGTAAGGAGTTAACAACCATGTCTTTTAATCTGAATTTAGAAGACATATCCATGTGGTAACAGTAACAATGGGGGGAAAATGCAATTTTATGTAGCCGTTCACTGTTCACAATCATAAACTTTCCTATTTGTGTCACATAAGGAATCAAAATTTGAGCTGGGGCTCTTTCCACTGCCAGCCAGCCGGCACAGCATGACACCACTGATCTTCAGACCCCCCTGAACTGTTTCTAACGTTTTGTTTGTGCCAGAAGATCACAATTAAAAACTGTGACAACTGATGCATCCATTGAGTTGTTAAAAGGAATCACCAGCCTTCTATGGACCCACTCAAATGACTCACGGTGTACACAGTGATTGTCATAGGAGGGTGGTCTCTCTTATGACAAAGGCACCCCGCTGTCTTCAAGGTCAGACCATCAGTGTGTGCTCTTTAGAGATGCTACGGACGTAGCTTGAATACAAGCAGCTCCTGAAGGTGTTTACACCATCAATGGCTTGTTGAGATTCACAGTAATTACACTAGGAGTGAGAGTTTGTCTGTTAGGTGTGAGAATTTAGGTTTTTAATGAGTTAAAGGGATAGTTCAGACTGATTGATGTAAGGTTGTATAAGGTATTTATATAGTCAGTGTATTACCTAAAGGTGCACAGAGACATCAGTATTTGTATTTGTATTTTTATTTGTATCTGTTCAACCAACAAAATGATCTGTCTTTGTATCTGTATTGGAATAGCAGACCAGAGGTGGGTGTGGTTTACACGGGAAGTCGCATTAAACCGGGCAGATATTTTATTTTCTAAACAAATATTAATTAATTGGCAATGCTATTGTTGAGCCAACAAAGCATCAAAATGATTAAATATGGGCAGATAATTAATTACAAAATATATTTCCACATTACCATAATGTATTTTTCTTTCTTTTTGTTTTTAATTAGTTTTATGAGCTGTCTGAAGCTCACCACCACCTCCCCTTTAAGTGGATATTGAAAAATGAAAAAAAATTATATATATATGATAATAATAATTGAAAGACTCGATTTTGCATTGAAAAAAGAAACTTAAATAATACAAGTATCCGTCAGTCGAAGGTGATAATCTTGGTGTACTAAATCAGTGATTGATTAAGGTAGAGGCAACCTGTTTTAAGGTTCTCTGCCGAGGTAATCATGAAGCAGACTTTTTCCGAATAATATTGAGCAACTACATATAGAAAAAATATCTATTTTATCCATCCATTGCATTATTTGTGTGGAATCCCAGTTCTGTGAGATAAACTCACTGATTTCACCCCTGAAGTCTGGTTGATGAGGAGAAAACAATATTTGGTTTGTATAACAGCGATGTCCCATCAGAAAAGGCTCTCTGACGGCAGGTTAAAGCAGTGAAAATATTCTAAATATAGTGTACGCTTAAACTAATATTGATTTCGATTTATAGAATTAGAACATTTTTTATGTTTTTTTTAGGTGAACCTTTTTAAAGGGTTTTTTTGCCTGTCCACAGCAGTACCATTGCCTAGCTTCTGAGGTGGTAATCCCAGATACTGACCAGAATGTACTGCAGGTAGTACACCACCACATCAAGTAAACCAAACTATCTCTTCAGTGGTGTAAAGACAAGCACAGAAGGCTAGAACATGTTTTTCTCAGCTCCACATAACAGTGAAGGTGCATGAGTTTCCTCTGTAAGCCTGACAACTGTGAAATTTTACACTCCTACACAGGGGCATTTCCAGACAAGAAAGTGGGGCATTGACTAATGCAGGAGTGGCATGAAGCATGCGTGTGGCACGGTTTCTTAGATTTCTGTGTTTATATTTTTTATTTAAAAAATAAATACTGATTACGACACAACAGAAGTGGCACCAGAAAAATATGATAAAAAGCTTCCATACTTAAGTCTCTAATTCATCCTCCACACTCCATTATGAAAAATGCTTTTATTTTTATGATTTATTATGTAAGTAAATTAACCTCATTAAAAGTAGGCTACATACAAAAGAAAACAATGCATATTTAAACAAACTCACCAAACAGTTGGTTCAATCTAAGGTCATCTTTCTGTACAGATAACCAATTATACTTGCCCCCCTAGAAACACCCATGCTCATAAAGATTGCGAGTCACATTAATGTTTTTTCTTCTCCGTTACAAACCGACCTCTTGGTCAATGCATTGTTGAAATATGGCTACAGACAGCAATAACACGCTTTTCTGTTTAGCCCAGCAGAGATGTATTTTCAACCCTGTTGTGACTAGTCCAGTCCAGCAAATTGAAAACAAAACACTCACTTTGTAAAATGTCTTCCATCTAAGGTCTCGCATACAGAGGGTGGGTCACACGAGGACACAGAAATACTCAAAAAAATTACATCAGAAATGGGGAGCAGGGAAGATCAAGAGCGAAGAGACGTGCTGCAGTGTTGCAGAGGAGATATATGACAGGCGGATGAAAATACGGTGCAAATGAGCGATGTGAAATGGCTTCAGAGACAAAGAAAGATAGCCAACATATTCATTTCCCCTCCCTCTGTATACCCGTGCATTCAACCCCTCCTGCTGCCACTCATGATGTAAGGCTGAGGCAATTAACCTCCTTCATCTGTCATACACTTGTGGCTTTGTGTGTGCATGCGGCTGTGTGTGCTTCTTAGTGTTTGTGCATGCCCGCATGTTCACGTGCATTAACGTGAGGGCTCATTTGGTGTTTATTTAGCGTGGGCGAGCCTGTTTGTGTGTTTGTGTGTGTGTGTGTGTGTGTGTGTGTTTCAGATCAAAGATAAAATCCCATCGCCTTTCACCTCGGGGGAGATGATGTCATTCTCTGCACAGCAAGAAGTGATGCTGGCAAACAGCTGACTTTACTCACGATAACAAAAAAAAAATCCTCTTTTTCTTGCAGCTGCAGCATGACATCATGTGTCATGCATTACACACACGGTGCTTTTACTTTTAAAACTGATGTCATTATTTTTATGAGATTTGTGCTGGTTAAGTAAATACATATTTTAGTTTTCTTAGAGCAAGTTTACTCTGTGGACCGCTACTGAGAACAACAAAACAAGACAACAACAACAACAACAACAACAAAAGTTGTTTAGATGGCACTTATTTTCAGGAGACAAAAATGAATAATTACATTCTTTGATTGCAAAAGTCATTAATTTTTTCTTCTGATTGTGCTAATTTATGCGTGGTTAACAAATTAGAAAAGTCAGAGGAAGAGAGTTTCATAACAATGAAATTTAGCACGCTGTGCTCCAACGATTTAGCCGCAGGTTATCACAGGTTTGTTTTTTTCAGATTTTGCAGGATGACATTTATAATGTCATCACAGAAAGCAACCATGATGTTCTTCAATAATCACCCAGTGTTTTATTGATATGCATTGTAGCCAGCACCTAACTAAAACATTCATTCATACATATCCACGGTGTTTATGCTGCAGTGTTACAGTAATACATGTTTTTATGCCAAGAATATTTCTTTGTCCTTGAACAAATACTTTTGCAAAAAATTGATGAATATCTTAAAATTGGGACAAATAAAAACTAAGCTATCATAACATATACTACAGTGAAATATACTGTATATTGTTTAATTTCGATGCACCCTCCATGACAGCAGTTTTTACAAAACAGAAAAGTGAGTTCTCATGTTTTGAAAACAAAAACTACAACTTAATCTCGTTTTTTTTCTCTGCTTGTTCCGAGGGACAGTTCATCAGTGACATATTAAATGCCGGAGGCCCAGTTTATTTGCATTTTCACCTGGGTGAGAATAGTCACAAGGCATCTGTTCAGCTGTTTACAACCCCTTGTTTAATTATAGGGTGCAAATAGCGTTGTTAGTTCTGGACGATTGGGTGCTAATAGCATCTGCCTTTATTTACTTTATGTATCTTGTCTAGATAAAATATGTATGTATTTAATATAATAACATGAACATAAAACAAGAAATTGTGGTTGTATGACCTGTCAGCTTGGAGATGTTAACTGACCAACAAAAGGTAGCCAAGCAGCATTTATTAGAGTTCTCATAATGTTATAGCCTTTACTTTTTAACTGTAAGATAAAACTATAAAATAGGCAGCAAACATGCTTGTTTAGTTTATTCCAGTGTTAACTATTTATCATTAGCTAAAGGCTAATAAAAATGGCTTCTCGTCAAACAAGCTTATTTAAAGGATAAGCTAGTGCATACTGAAGCATTTATGTTTTGAGATGGTGGGGGGAAAAACAGTATGACAAGTCCTTCTTAAAGAAAAAACACAGCAACATTCGCTGACTCACAGATGTGGAAATCAAGGTCAGCTGGAATTATTACGTGTCACATCGGATGTGAAGGTTATCAGACACCCAGCACGCCTCCTTCGCCCTCTCGAGCAGCAGATAAGATGAGACGGAGAGAAGACGCTCGGGTTAACGTGACGGTCCCAGCTAATTACCGTCATGAAGCCAGAAGCCAGTCATTTAGAAACTCCTTCTGACCACATAAACACATTGAGTCCAAACGGCTGACGGAGTTAAGACTGATTTGTCGACGGGGGCTTACGCGCGCACACACACAAGAACAAATTCATACAAACCCACAAAGACAGATAACAGAAGCTGTAATTACACAGTCGCTGTTCAGCCGAGGGTGAACAACATGCAGCTAAAGAGACAACGCCTTATTCCAAACACACACGCACAGATCTAAGGATAGGATGTTTTACCACTACTGCAGCTATAATTACAACCATAAAGCAGAAGGGTAGAGAAGTGCAGATATGACGACGGATGGACACTCTCAAATACACAAATATATAATTATACGAGTACATAGATTAGGACGGACACACTTTGCAAGGCGAAGGTCAATGAGAATTATGATGTTTTCCCCCAAGGTTATCACAATTTGTGCGTATTAGTGTATTAGTGTACATATTTGTGTGTGTGTGTGTGCGTGTGTGTGTGTGTGTGTGTGTGTGTGTGTGT
>JAJHUR010085784.1:0-13441 GCA_027495735.1 Lutjanus campechanus | reverse complement strand
GGATAATGAAGGCATGTTCGATAGTGGTGGTGTCAGACTAACCGCACAAACTAATACATCACCTGCCTTTTAAACACCAGAATTAAACATAGCATCTGTGTCTGTGTGTGTGAATGTGTCTGTGTGTGTCTGTGTGTGTATGAATTGTGATGCTGAGACAGCAGTCCCTCTCAGCTCTCCGCTCTGCAAAATTCAATAAAAATGCTCTGCGGTACTGATAGCGATGTATAGAAGTCTGAGCTTTAGTAATTCCATTCTGTAAATGCTCTCTAGTATTTCATCCCCAGGAATCCATCGTAATATTGTTTTGTATCATGACATCTGCCTTAAAGGTATACAGACTCGTCTAGCTTTCATTTCAGAGCTCCTGTGCTCTCCATCCTGCGCAATTCAATACAAGTCACATGGAGGCATTGCAATTATTAAATCTTATAATCTATGTAAAAATGTGTTTGAGTAGTTTATGTCCAGGAATACAGTTTAATAATGATGAGTCTTCCTGGAAGACAGACATAATAGAAGAAGCCATTCCAGGTGATTTCAGTATTAGGTATTCCTAGGTATTCTTTATGAAGAGTTTATCACTAAAAACTCAACTAATCAGCTTCAAGAGAAACAGAAAATTGTGTGTTCTTGTAGGACACCAGACATCTGAGTCACTGTCAACAACTCAGATTTTGTTCATGTCATGTACACATGTACACAAGTTGCTACTGATTGGTTAGCCTAAAACAAAACACACTTGCAGTTTTGCTAAAATGAACGCTATGTTGGGCTGAATGAATGAAGTGAAACTAAGTGTGCTTTCACACCTAATCTGTTTAATTCAGTTTAAACAAACACTGATGCATTTGCTAGTGCAGCTCATTTGGACTGTTGTGAAAGCTGTCAGTCGAACCCTGGTGAGGACTGAATAAACAGCTCAAGACAGATTGATAAGGTGGGACTCTGTCGGGGTCCATGCAAACTTTGGTGCTGTTTATGGAGTGACAGCAAACAAACCAACTACAGGATTTTATGATAGCAGATATGTGGTTTTAGCATGACTTCAGAGGCTAGAGTACTAATAAATCCAATTTTCTGATCATGAAATCTGTTCAGGGAGCGATCGTATAATCGCTCTGTAAAAGCATGTATATATTTTGGTGATATTTGGGCCCCCAGTTATTACTGTACAAGATCTGTCCTTTCCATCTTGTCTCTACCCGATAGTCCTGATATTCATAACGTACAATCAATGTGTGGCCCAGTAATGCTAAAAAAATTCTTATAATCAGATATTTCTTTGTGAATTATTTGTGACGGCAAAGAACATAAATATAGCAACACATCAGAAGCATTAAAATGCTGCAAAAACTTCTGTCATTTACCAGAATTTGATTTCATGGTGATAATGAAGGCTGACAATCACCAAAACTGTCTAATCAAGAGTTACCTGTCAGTCTGTATAACATCACGTTTACTTCTCTTGGTTCATTTGTGAAGACTCAGTGTGAACAGGAACTGGACTAGAACTAAAATGCGACACAACAATGTGTCATTTTTTGCTATTGGCCTGAGCCAAATGAACCAAACAACAGATGTGAAAACACCCTAAATGGCAATCCAATCAATCACCTATAGCTCATAGTAAGAAGCTGTTTAAAGGGACAGTTCACCCCACAATCAAAAATACATACTTTTCCTCTTACCTGTACTTCTGTTCATCTACCCGGATAATTTTGGTGTGAGTTTTGAGTTTTGAGTTTTGAACATATCAGCTGTAGAGATGTCTGCCTTTTCTCAAATAAAATGGGACCAGACGGCACTTGCACTTGTGGTGCTTGAAGCATCAAAAAATACATTTGAAAAATTCAGCACCAGAGCCTCTTTCCAGAAGTCATGACCCGGTTACTCAAGATCATCCACGGCCCTTGCTGTGAGCAGTTTCATGTAAGAACTATTTTCTTCCTAGGAGAATGAAAGTAGTTCCGGTAGATTCAACCGCAGAAAGAAAGAGTAGTTCCTATATGAAACTGCTCACAACAAGATAGTCTGTGGATTATCTTGAGTAAACGGGTCATGATTTCTGACCACAAGCCAAGTGCTATCTAGTTCCATTGTGTGCAAGAGAAGGCAGACATTTCTATGTCGGATATCTCCAAAACCTGACAATCTAGTTGGATAAATAGCACTACAGGTAAGAGGGAAAACTGGCACTTTTGATTTTGGGGTGAACTCTAAAGAAGTGGGGTTTTCAGGGCCTTTAAAACTAGGCATAGCTAATCACTTGATATTTCTACACATAAAATTTGTATTGGCAAGTTGCTTTCCAAACTCTGAGTGTTACCAGGACCGCATGATGAAATTTCCGTGGCCGAGACTGGAGCTCATAAATATTTCTAGCAGAGACACGTCGGCTGTGTACCAGACATGTTTTGAAGTGCTACTGGATCCCACCCATCAAACATTTCAGCATCAAAAGAGGAAAAAAAAACACATCTAGCAGACAAAATAATGACAACCTAGCTTGAAACATTGACAAACTGTGTGTGTATTTGTCTTTTTACCCGTCTCTCATTGCATGGAGCTATCTTGCTTCTATCTTATTATCCCTGCAGACGTATAAGTTTGCTTTAATTAAATGACAATCCGCTGTAATGACATCTGAAGCAAGGCTATGTGTGACATTTCTAAATATTTCCTCTGGAGGATGTGGCAAAAGTGCAGCACAAGTTGAGCGAGAATAGATTGGGACTGCTGCCACGACTACATTTGCATGTCTGTCTGCAAGGTTGTCTGGCTTTGTGTTTGTATGTGTGTGTGTGTGTGTGTGTCGCTGTTTGTCTCTCTATCTAACTACATGTGTGAGCCATTAATCTCAGCTGCAATATGTCTCCTCACCTGCTCCCGGTGAAAATAAACTACACATATTGGGTGCTAACAAAGGTTTTAGTCGCTTCTAATACTGTATGTCTGCTGGTGTGTGTGTGTGTGTGTGTGTGTGTGTTGCAGGAGATGGCTTTGTGTGGATCAGCTCCCTAAACTCGAAGGGCTAATTCATCTTTCTCACGCCTCGTTAGGGAATGCTGGGAGTCTGATTAAAGATTGAATATTTCATGGCGGGTTTGGTATATCGCCGGCCACCTGCTCTCTCTCCCTCTCTCGGTCTCCCATTATCCTCCTCGCTTTCTCATTTTCTCCCTCCACCTCTTTTCTCTTTAGTCACTCTCTCCTCCCTCGCTCCGTCTCCATCTCCTTCTATTACTCCACTTCTTCTCTCTCGATCATATTATCCCTCCTTTATCCCTCTCTTCGTCTGTCTCCCCCTGCCTCTGCCTTTGCCGTCTCTCACTTTCACACACACACACATACACTTTCTGCCTCTGCTTACTCATTGCTCGCTTCCCTCCCTGTGTGTGTGTGTGTGTGTGTGTGTGTGTGTGTGTGTGTGCGTGCATGCGTGTGTGTGTGCATGTGTATGCTGTCGTGCCGACTAACAGGAAGTGCTGAAACTTGTGCTGCTAGAAAGCTGAATATGAATTATGTGCATTGAATTTGCAGATGTGGCACAAATTTTACAGCGACTGACGCAGAGCAGGTTAACCCAGTTTATTTACTGTACGCGCTGATAAGGAACAGAAAAACATTAATACCACCCACACGTTTAAACAGGCTCCTTATGTGTGCTGGGGATTCTTGAAAACATTTGAGTTTTAATATTTAAAGATCTGAAAATTTGGATTTTGGATCAAGTGCTTAAAAGTGTTTCAAAATGTAACTGCATTCCTTTTGTACTAAATTGCTACCTGACTAAATATTTGGCTTTTTAGATAAAGAATTAAAATAAGTCAGAGAAGCCTGATTGCTTTTCCCTTTCGTACAAAATAAAGACTTCACGCAGGCCTCACTTACCAAGTCTGCATGTGTTGCTACACTGTGATCTGTCAGTCTTTGTTGATGTGTGCCGTCTGATGGAGCAGTGAGTGGGAGGCCAACAGATGACAACATGCTGGGATGTTAGTTGTTTGTCTAGTAATTGTTCAGTCCCTCCAGGAAGTTTCGATGTCGCTACTGCAACAATTAACGCAAATTCAAACAATCATTGCAATTTTGTTCGAACTCTGCAACTTTTCTGCAAATTTGACCGGTCACCATTGTTCTGCCAAAACCTCATACACGTACGTCTCAACAAACAGATTGAATGTTTTTTGTTTTGTTTTGGGTTTTTTTTTGTATTATATTTTTCATTTTCATGGGTACTGAAAACAACACAAGGTTTGTCATTGTTATTGTGCACTTTTGTACTTTATAATCTTGTGCTTGCTGTTTTGACTGAGTTTGAGCTCCAAAAATATTTTGTTCCTTTGTGGAATACCACCTAGGTGCACCTCTTCATTTACTACCTTTTTGGTAAGGTTACTTAGGGGGCTTTCAAATCAGATACCTGGGCCCAGATCCAAGTACACTTGACCCCAAAGTCCAGTTTGATTTGTGTGAAAACACAAACAGAGTGTGGTTTTATTCTCCCTGGAACAAGTTGCCTTTGATTTTTTTTTCAGTTTTCACTTGGTCCCACAATTTCATTGCAAAGAATGCCTCAAAACATTGCAACATGGCCACAACAATCCCCTAAAAAAGCCTGCAAACTCCTGGAGGGACTGATTGTTTGAGTGATTGTTTTATGTTGGGTTAGCCAGGTTGTTTAAGATGTCTATTTACACACATTTTGCAGCATGAAACTTTGTTGTGTTTTCCTTTTATTTGCCACCCTTCAGTACAATTATATCAAAAAACATAATTTTGGTTGTTTTATAGCATAATAACATCCAGTTTAATGTGATGAAGAAATGAAATAGGGCCCTAATCATTTTGAGCATATATATAAAGCTAATAGAAATATGTCAGTAACCATAGCTGTAAGATGCTGAAAAAGTGCTCGACTATGACTTTGCAATTGTGCAAGAATCCTGTTTTGAAAGGTGTAAATGCATCCATCTCTCCAACCCATAAATAATCTTTAGTCCTTCGAGTTGGACTACATCAGTATGTAATCATTTTACAGGGATCTACCCTACGGTAGTGGCAGCTGAAATTACACTGAAATTACCCATGTTTTTTCTCAGTCTCATTAAAATGGCAAGAAGAAAGCAGCACCTGCAACTTCAGCTCTTGCAGTCCAACACAGTAAGGCACTGGGTTGTTGTACTGTTAATCTAATTCATACTGGCCCCCAAATCAAAAACACACACTTTTCCTCTTATCGGTTGTGCTGTTTATCCATCTAGATAGTTTTGGTGAGTTGCCAAGTTTTGGAGTTGGAGTTTGGAGTCTGTTGAGATGTCTGCCCTCTCGTCAATAGAAAAGGCCCCCTTCATTATTTCAGTTTTGTGAATGTCTTTGCTTGAATTTTTATTCCCCAAGATGTACAGGCACCTGGAATCTCTTGCAGCTGTATCCTGGTGTGCTAGAGGAAAGATAAAGATAGAATTATTTGGAATGGTAAGTGTCAGGCCAGCTAGCTCAGAGCGAGGTGACTGCAGGATTTCAGTGCCATCAGCATGCTAAGTAAAGATTGATCAGCTGCTAGCCAGTAGAGAAGCTGGAGTAATACCAAACTGTTTGGAGACAGCCCGCAGTACAGCAAATAAAAACATCTATACATCAGACCAGTACCTACGGGTACCAAAATGTTAGGCCACGTCCCCTTTTGGGGGATAGAAACTGGGAATCACTTAGACAACAATGTAGTTTTACATGTTTTTGAATTACAATTTCAACAAGTTTGTATGAGTCTCCCACTCAAGCTAATGTTAACTCTCCAGACATTCAGACATTCTTACTGCTCTCTTTTAGGATCCCTTTCTGTTCCAGGAAGGACAGGGAACCAGAGATCATGATGGATTTGTATGTTTTTTTGTTTTACAACCTGCTATGCAGCAGCTTTTCAGTGTTTTTCCTATATCTCCTATTATATGAAACTGTGAGTTTTCTCCCAGAAGGGGCGTGGCCTTGCCAGCTCAGGCTGGATGATGCATTGCTGGTCTGATATATGGTGAAATCAGTTGGTCCAGTATCTCAAGAAAGCACCCAGTGACTGAAGCTGCTTTAATCAGAGGACAGTGTTACCAGTTAGCCTTGAGATCCAGTAAAGAATAGCTTGGCTCCCTGAAGCGAGAAGAGGTGATCAAAAGATGAGTGGCAGGGTCAGTTATTTATAAAGGCAGAAGGTCTCTATGACGACGTCATGACTGTCAGCCACTCAGGGTTGTGAGGAGGCATATCCCATAGTAACAAGTGCTATGAATGAAAACTGCACACAATATGCAGAGAGTGGGTGGAACAGAAGGTAACATTGGATTATTTATGACCTGGGAGGTTAATCCAGCCATGGTGCCCATGATGGTCAAACATTTACATTACTTGTAGGCCATCAGTGCAAGTTATCCATGTGTTTGTATTAGTTGAGGGATAGTTGTGAGCAGTCATGATTGGTTAATATTTAACAGAAGAGATGGCACAATTCAGCGGGGCAGACACTACTGAATGATCATGGAAATGTTATAGGATTATTATAGTAATGCTACAGTAAGCAGTGATGTTATGCTATGATCTTCTCACTCTTCTGGGACTACATGTTGCTACTTGTCACTAAATGGACTACAATATAGTATAGAATTGAGTATTTATATGGTTTAGAGAATATTTAGATCCAAGACAAAGCTAACAGAAAGACACGACTGAGAGAAAAAGGCACAATTACAAATATGTCTGCTACTTCAGCACCATGGACAGCACCATGGATTTATCAATACACAGCACCATTATGCAACTGGTATTTCAGAGCCATGGTCGGGAACATATCTAACTGGCACAAACTTCAGTCAGATAATGGATCAATGAGTCTGGTAGACTAGACTAACTTTATATTCAACTAAACAACCCCTGTGAGCTCACAGTTTGGAAAAGTCTGGAAAAGTATGGGAAAAAAGAGACAATGGAGAGATATTTACGTTTCCAAACTATTGCCCCTCTTCCATTTTCTAAAATATAAAGTTTAGCATATTTAAAAAAAAAACTGATCATGCAAACAATGTTTTTCATGAGGTTAAGAGCACGGGGAAAGCACAGGCAATGCTGTCAAAGTAACAGGCCTGTGTCATAGGAGGAAAATGTTGGCTCTGCCTCACCCTCACACAATCATTTTACAATTTCAAATGTCCTAGAATGCTTTTGTATTTTGCCATTGACCAGTTATGCAAACTAATGCCCCATGGTTCTTAATTACAAATGTACAGATCAGCCAGGAATAGTCGTGGTTTTAAATATTAGTAGCTCTTTACAGACTGTGTGGGATAAAACATACAAGAAGCCTGATTCCCCTTTACAATAATTCACTACATGTTTACAATCAGGGAGGCAAACTCATAAAAACCTGTAATAATCAAGATAAGTGAATGGAATAGTGGCTTTAGAATGTGCCAAAGACCACCAAATTTCTGGCTGTTTCGTATCCCAGTGGACTGCCCTGTTTATGAGTTATGCAGAGTTATCACAAAAGTAAACATGCTATCTTTTCTACAGGCGGAAAACAAACCTTTATGGCAGTGAATAAAGAAGGCTACACATACGCCGTGAAAATTTAAATAATTTAACTTCTTTCAACTAATTGTTGGTTCTTATTTATAAAAGAGACTGAAAAATATGGGGAAACAATAATATAATATTATTTATGCAATACGTTAAGAGAAAATAATAATACGAGTAGCCTGTAGGTAGCACTGGTTAGCTTACTCCATTTAGTCCCAAATATAAAACATGGCTGGTGAAGGATTTGAAATGAGAAAGGAAAACTAGATGTCAAATATGGTCTGAAAACTTTACACAGTACTCTGGAAATTTGAGTCTGGAAAAGTATGGAATTTTGAAAGGGAAAATGTGCAGGAACCTTGTAACATGGGGGAAAGCATCTTCCCTCATATCGCCTATGGTTAGCTTGGAAGCTAACTTCTTCTGGTGCTTTTGGCAGACTGGTGTAGGAGTGGATTGCGATCAGATTTGTGAGATGCAGATATGTGGCTCATTGTAAAGAAAACTGTTTTGAATCACATCTGGATTTTATCCTGATATTAGACATTCGGAATGTGAAAATAGGGCCAAAGGTTCCTCTCTTCATGATTCAACATGACTCTTCATCAGAGCAGACGTCTTTTTTTTTATTGTTTCTCTAAAGCTTTTTTTTTTTTATTTTTCTTTATTTGCTTTGCCAAAATAGTATTTTGTCATGAAAGTACTAAAGCAAGAACTAAATCCATTCTGCATGCATGTTGACACCTATCACATATTAAATTTACATACTAATAGTGAACATACTAAAACTTACATATGTAGAATGAGAAATCTGCTCATTTTGTATATTGTATTAAGAATTCAGACACAGCTAGAGCATCATTGCCAGCACATTTTAAAGTGTGCATGAGCTGGTTGATTCACTCTTATGTTATACTAATTAGCCTTGAGAGCAGCAAGATGACAATGTATTTTGATTGAAAATGGCTGGAGTGAAACTGAATTTAAACACTCATGCAGAGGCACCCAGCAGAATCCTGCTTTTGATTATAGAATCAGAGACAAAGAAACGTTTTCCCCCTGTTGATACCAAAAGAGTGACATTTTTTGTCTGTTCAGTTTTGCCCACAGTGGCGGCACACTATGGATTAATCAAACTGTGTTCCGTTTGAAAGCTCCCCTAGTAGACACGTAACCTTTTTTTTCCAGCAGTGTGATTTTTTTTCTCATTATTTAGATTCTTCACACTAAAAGATCATAATGAGAGATAATCTGCGGCCCTGTTGCTTTGCAAAGGGAATGCTTCAGGGGGATTAATTATGCCAAACTGACTGAGGTAAATTGAATTGAATCCATTAACAGGTGGCATCCAAAGTAACGGAAGTGTATGAAAGAAATAAGGTATTTATCACTTTGTGTCCTTTGTCATATGTTGCACCATGCAGGCGACTATGGCTTTCAATCAGCACCCTGTGTGTGTGTGTGTGTGTGTGTGTGTGTGTGTGTGTGTGTGTGTGTGTGTGTGTGTGTGTGGTTGGGTTTATGTGTGTACTGAGGTAACCTTGCATCAAGGCTCAAGTTAAACAAAAGCCAGGGGAGATGCAGACTGGAACACAGCAGCTTGACAACACCCTGAAAAATGCAAGCAATTATTTGACTGTATAATTAAAACATGATTCTCTTGTAATTTAATAAATCTGAGACTTCACTGAGGGTCAGAATGAAACAAACAGTTGCATTACTAATTAAACAAAGAGATGTTTGACCTGATTTCAGACACTGAAATTGGCATCATTTGTCTTAGGATGAATATGCCTGTGGTACTTCTGTAACAAAGGCTGCTCACTGTCCTTGTTACTTAAAGGGATAGTTTGGATTTTTGAAGTGGGGTTGTACTTAAACATTGTCATTTCAATCAGGAGAGACTTCTGAATGAACTAAATACTGACACATCTTTCATTTCTGAGAGCTTGCTTACATCACTGATGTTTTACAATCCTGACAATAGTACAAAGACAAATTATGGTCAGTAGAGTATTTAGGCATTAACACTAAATGCGTAAGGAGCATGTATATTATTGTATTTGCTGTTTAATTGTGTGATTAAATGTGTCATATTGTAGCTGTATAACACCTCACCCTGTCCTTTAAATCACAGATCTGAGACTTAAATGTTGAGGATTGTTATTAAGGACCTGGGAAAACACAAGCCACTAATGGAGTTTTGGCAGCTCGGTGCCATTTCTCACTGACACTGAGGGCACGAGCATCTCCAAGCCATCTTTAATAGTCTGACATTTAAAGGGCATTACGCTCAGACTCAGACTGTCTCTCCTCTCTGTCACACAGACATGCATACACACGCAGCGGCACATATCAATACGCTTCAGCATACTCGTGTCTTCCTCACACACAAGTCTGCAGTTGGACTGTTCACTGATGAGATCTGTATGTTGTGTGTTTGCGTGTAACAGGAATGTGAGCTCTGCAGGTGAGGAGGCCCGGAGGAGGATGAGGGAGTGTGAGGGCCTGACAGACGCTCTGCTCTACGTCATCCAGACCGCTCTGGGGAGCAGTGAGATTGACAGCAAGGTAACTCTCCTACACACATACAACCAACTGCCTGTACACACACGCACACACTCTCACAGCCTCTAGCTCAGAGGTTCTCAATTTTTCCTCAACCAAGTACCCTCTACAAGATAGAAAATATACTGGGGACCCCATCAGGCACTATATGTCCCTTGGAATAATTTGATGTAGCTCCTGTTTTTTCTAACACTTCTACTTACTTCCACTAGAGAAATATAACAGGAAGATAAGACATTTATTACAAATATTTGCACCATGTCAACAAAATATCCATGACATACATACACACACATCAAGAGTGTGCATCTTAGTGCATAAATAAAATAAAATGTATTTTGTCTAGTTTTTCAGCATCAAAGGCAACTGTATGTATGCAGCATCTGAGTCCAAGACAAGTTTTGTATCGTATCGTATCGTATCGTATCGTATCGTATCGTATCGTATCGTATCGACTATTTAAATACTAATATACAATAAAAGAATATGAAAATATATTAGACTCATTCTTAAGAAATAGGACAAATCGTGTTCTACCAAAAAAACTAGAAGTTTTCTCATTTCTAAACTTGCTCATTGCCAGAAAACACCCTTCTTCCAGACAAGAATTTACAACTTCAAGCAATTTAAATAAAAAAAATCTAAAACTAACAATACCTACTGGTAACGTAGGTGTAGATATGTACTGTTCTAATCTTCTTTGTTTTAAAATGGATTTTTATGGAAATGTTGGCCACTGCTCCCACACTCTGACCAGGATAAAGTTATCCACACGTTTATATTCTCCGGACTTGACTGCTATAATTCACTCCTCACTGGCATTAACCAAAAATCACTCTCCCGCCTCCAAAAAGCAGCAGCGAGGTTTCTTACTGTTTTTAACAGACGACATCACATCACCCCAGTCCTGGCTTCCCTCCGTTGGCTTCCTATGCGTTTTAAAATTGATTTTAAGATTTTACCGATCACTTTTAAAGCTCGCCTGGGTCTGGCCCTTAGCTACATAGCTGAAATGTTAACCCTTTATGAGCCAGTACGCAGCCTGAGATGCTCGGATGGGGCCCTCCTGGCTGTTCTAAAGTCAAGGCTTAAAGCTAAAGGTGACCACGCTTTCTCCATCATGACCCCTTGACTTTGGAGCGACCTGCCCGAGGAGATCAGGCTGCAGAATCAGTGACATCTTTTAAATCACTTCTTAAAACCCATTTTTATAGACTTGCTTTTATGTGATGTCATCGTCTCCCTTTAATAAATTTAATGTTATTCTTTTATTTGTACTCATTTATATTGCCATTACATGATGTTATCTTATTTCATTCCTTTTATTTATTTATACTGACTAAAAAACATCATGTTATTTCTCTGTAATCTCCTCCCTCGATTTTCATTTATTCTTATTGTCATGTTTTTCCTGTTTCACTCTTCTTATCTTTTTTACTGTTTTGTATTTTTCTTACTTTGTTTTAGTGTCTTTTGCTTGTGTCTTAGTTTTGCTTCGATTTTCACTTAATTTTATCTTGCTTCTGTTTGGCCTTCTGTTATTATTTTGCCTCTGGGGTATCCTGCTGTTTTGCTTTCTCTGTCAAAGCACTTTGTAAACTCAGTTTTTAAGGTGCTATATGTATACATACTATTATTATTATTATTATTATTATTATTATTATTATTATTACTTAAAGTTGTGTCCCAGATTTCTGATTAAGCTCTTTCTGATAAAGATTTTTACAAAAACATGATTCAATCAGGCATAAAAAGGTTACGCTATACTCTAAGGACCCTGTCTCACTTCCTGGTTTACTGCTCAAACATTGGTAAGCTTTCTATTTTTCATCAGATTCATTAAATAATATTCCTATCAGATGTGTCTCAACCATAAAATACTTTTTTTTTTTTAATATTGTGATCATTTAAACAAATTAATCTGAAAACCTTTCACAGACCACTTACCAGAGTGACACAGACCCCTGGGGGTCCCCGTATCACTATTTGAGAACCACTGCTCTAGAATATCCACACACAAAATCACCTGAACACATGCACACACACACAATGAAAAGTATGTTGCCCAACATTCCTGTACGTGTCTGTGTGTGTGTGTGTGTGAGTCTGCACGTTCGTGTGCATGTCCATGTCCAATAACTTAAATATTAGTGGTAATTTTTTACTTTGTTAACACGTGTTTCATGATGATTATTATGCAAAAAAAATATTCATAATTTACATAAATTAACAGGAGTTATATGCAAATATATTTTATCTGTGTCTTTGCAGACTGTATGTATACACTGCATATACTTATTAATTAATTTTTATAAGATGTTTGCCTGTGGTTTGTATGTTAATGTCCAGGGCTTGCCGGCCACAAATTACACACTGTAAGAAATGTAAGCTTGTCTTTGCTTTTAGGCCCACAGTACTGAGCATTTTCTGTAAACTTATAGTCAAATATTCTTCCTGCACTGGCAGATGTGAATCTGAACTGAAAAACAGACATTACTAAGACTTATTTTAAGAAAATATGACCAATCACTGAACAATATCCTGAAGCAAACTATGGTTTCATGTATGTGCAGTTCTGAAACATATTGAGCAGATGTTTTGATTTTTACGCTTCAGTAATGCTGGGAAATAAATTTTAAAAGATCAGACTCATGGCATTTAAAGCTTGTAACAGGCCAACCTCCTAGTGATTTTTAAAAATTATTATATGGAGACATCAGCTCTGTCAGATATTCCGTCTGAGTTGGAGTTCATTTCATACCAGTGTTCCTGCCTTTTTTAAACAAGTAAGTGAGACAGCGTTCCTTGGGATAAAGCTAAACCTTTTGCCTGATGAAAGAATGTTTTTGTTAAAATATGAGAGAAATCTGTGCTTAACCTTAAAAGGCCAACATTTTCATTAAAATCCATTTTATAACAAATTTTTATACCTGTGTTATCAGTAGATATCATTAATCTTAGATTTTTAGGGGTTTTTAACACATTTTTACATTGTTTGAAGTTGTGAATTCTTGTTAGGTACGAGAGTGTTTACTGGTACAAAAGACCACAAAATTGTGATTAGAGTGTTGGTATAAATCTTTTTGTGAAGGACATGATTTGTCCCAATTCTTATACAGAAAATCTGTATAAAATCCCAAGCTTGCCAAAGTTGTCATTTTTTGCAGTGCACCATATATTACCCAACCCAGATGGCCAGTGACACAGAAACATCACTACTGTGTGTGTGTGTGTGAGAGTGAGAGAGTGAGAGAGAGAGAGAGAGAGAGAGAGAGAGAGAGAGAGAGAGAGAGAGAGATGTCTC
>JAJHUR010085783.1:0-18796 GCA_027495735.1 Lutjanus campechanus | reverse complement strand
GTTTCCAGTCAGAAAAGGCTGTCTTACTGCAAGGTTAAGTGGTGAAAATATTCTAAATATAGTGTGCACTTAAACTAATATTAAAATTTTTAGGTGGCTAAAATAACCCTGTGTACAGCAGTCCATTACTTAGCTTCCTGCACTGGTACTCCTGCTGCTGCTTCCCCTAACTGGAGGCTTGCCGACCGCTATCTACTGCAGGTAATACCCTGACTACAGATAAGTACCTCATACAACCCCACTTCAAATAATCCCAACAATCCCTTTAAGCCAGGGATCTGATTTACCTTTTCTACAAATATATATTTCTTTAATTATTGTATTTTGCAGATTGACATGCACATTGACTAAAATAGTCCCTAAGCCTTGATAAGTCACTCGCATGTCCTCAGTTGGCCTCTGTTTTGCATGAGGAGGAGTTTCTTGCCAGAGTTTGATTGAGAGTTTGGCAAGTTTCCTATTCGACTCTATTTTTGGAGCTCAATAGAAAACACGCCAATAACTGGAGGCCTTGTGGGATTTGTATAAAACAAGAATGGGTGAATACTTCTCAGTGGGTATCACGTCTAAACAAATATTGGCACAAAAAAAGAGCACACTTTAGCAAAGATGCACGGCACATAGCGCACATTAGCAAACACACAGGTACACACACGCATGTACTGCTAAATAAATGCCTCTTCAGTTGGTCCAAATATATTTAATCAATGCCTGAGTATTGACAGCTACATTCAAACAGTGCTTTCTTCTCATCTGCCTCATCTGTGTTTGCCATGTGTGTGTTTTTGTGTTTTAGGTTTCCGGGGCCTGCCCATTGAGGACCAAATCACCCTGATCCAGTACTCATGGATGTGTCTGTCCTCCTTTTGCCTCAGCTGGCGCTCCTACAAACACACCAATGCACAGATGCTCTACTTTGCCCCTGACCTCATCTTTAACGAGTAGGTCCACACTTCTATATCTGCAGTATACTGCACACATCATGCTAATGTTATTGAAAGGATTGTTCTGATTTTTTTATGTAGTTTTAGGAGGCATCAGTAGTCAGTGAATTACCTACAGTAGATAACAGGCAGCACATTTTGTTAGGAAAAGCAGACAGGAACACCAACAGGGAAGCAAAAGGTATTTTAGCCAGTTTAAGTGTGCATGATATTGGGAATATTTTCATGGCTTTACATTGCCATCATCATACAGCCTTTTCTGACTGGAAACCAGCATTATAAAAGCCAAATGTTGCTTTCTCCAAACCAACCAAATTCCATAGGGGAAATCAGTCATTTTACCTCGCAGAACATGGGAGTTGTTTGTGTTATTGTGTGGCTTTGGTGTTTTAAAATAATGTTTTGGATTCACAGGAGTCACACAATAGCACAAACAAACTAAATGATTGAGGCAGTAGTAGATCAGCAACTTAATCAGCAAGGTAAAAGTTTTTATTTTTCCCAATGTAGTTTGGTTGGTTAGGAGAGTGCAGTATTTGGTTTGTATAATGGTGTATAAAGGCTGTCTCTTGGCAAGTTGAAGTAGTGAAAATGTTCTAAATATAGCATACAATTAAACTAATATTGATTTTTTAGGTTGCCCTTTTTTAAGTGCCTAAAATACCTTTTGTTGCTGACCCTGTCCATAGCAGATCGTTGCTTAGCTTCTGTACTGGTACTTCTCCCTAACGGGGGTGTGCTCACCACCATCGACTGTAGGTAACAAATCAATAAATACCTCATAAAACCCTACATCAAATAATCAGAACTATCCCTTTAAAGTGTACCCCTCCTGACATTTAGCAGTGGCATATTTTTTGACATACATATTTAACATTATCTTATTTTCAAAATGTAGCAAAAAGAAGGCAAAGTTACATCAGCACTTTATAAAATACATTGATGTTGTCTGATGTCCTGTGGGAACCAAAAAACACAAACATGTCTATTACAGACTGTGAGACAGAATAATTTGTTTTTCAGAGTATATAATTAGTAGATACAGTAATTGGTTGAACAGCCAGGCTTTGACTATTAGTGTTTAGTAGCTTCTGCTATTTTCAGCAGCTCATTGGATGCAAATTTATGCATAAACATCAATTTTGCAAGTGGAATTTGGAGAGTAAGGAGTGTATTTTCTCTGTTGTACTATTTTGAGTGTTCCATTAACATACCTGAAGACTATTCAAAGGGACAAAATGAGTTTTTGTGGTAATGACGTTGCCTTCAGGAAGTCATGGTGTACTTAAAACAAGGTCATAATCTTGCACCTGATTTCTGGCACTTCATAAGGAAACGCATTTGTACTTTTTGATGGTTCCTTAATTGCATCAAGCCCAGGCGATCAAAGCCTGGCGAGGGCAGTTAATGGCTCACTTGATCTGTGTTAATATGTTTGAACAGGAGAGGAAGTGTTTGTGGGCTTTTCCTCGCCGGAGCTGCGGTGAATGTTTTAGAATGGAGCAAAAATGAGAATAGCAGCCTCTGTAGGCAGCCTGACGTAGAGGAGCAGGTTCAGTCCGGGTCAGATTTAAAAGCTCCGACTAATAGCTTGTGTAAGTCAATGTCAGTGGGTCAGTTTGTCCCCAAATAAATAAATAAATAAACAAACTGCAGTCCAAATGCCATTGTGCAACACAGACTCTGTGAGGCTGTGTTGTTTGTATCACTGTGAGCTTCGTCAGTTGGTAAAGCATTAGTTTGCCACACCAGAGATCCTCTGATCCTTTTAATCAATTTAGTGCCAAGTGGATCACAGTTTATTAAGAATTATGTGTTTCCTTCTGTGGGATGACAACAGCTTTTTGGAGAAAATCTAATTTGGTGATAGAGACTTGATGGGTTGTGTCATTTGGCAAGTCTGTAATGAGTTCTAACTGAGCAAAACATTGCAATTGCACATGCATTTATGTAATTCTTTGCAGAGAAATTAAGATATCTTTTTTACTGTACAGTACGCTACTGCTACTTCTGCATGTGATGCATTTACAGCAGACCTGTCCCATTGACAGATGGGTCTGGTATTCAGCTTGACAGAGCAGATGAGATGTAGAGCGGCTGCTGGAGATGGTGGTGGCCTGGATTTTGGTCACATGCTCGCTGCTCCGTCAAGGCAGCCTGGATGTCACTGTCGACCCCACTGTGTCTTTTCAGGCCTGTTATCAGGTCAAGGTGCAACACTTTGTTGTTAAAATACAGTAGTGTGTCTGTTATTTAGTTCATTGATAATTTAGTCAAAAATGAGGACAAAATTGGTCCATAACTTTGCTGAGTCCGGTTAGTCTTTAGCGGCCTGACAGCGTACACTTGTTTCCATAGCTACTTAGTGCTTATTGACCCAGGGCATTAAGGCATTTATTGAATAGACAGTCCGCTCACTCAGCTCTTAGAGTGGAATCTGTCACTGATTGAGAGTAAATACTGCATGGACAGATGTGCATTTTACATAAAGACAGAGTAAGCCTGCATAATCTGTGCCATTTAGTCTCTCAAGTGTGGTAAAAGCTTGTGACAGATAAAGAATGATGATTGATTAATTGATTGATTAATTGCTTCAGTTATTTTTCAAGCAAAAATGTCAAACGTTTGCTGGTTTTAGCTTCCTAAATGTAAAGATTTACTTTGTCATTTATGATAGTAAATGAGTACAGTTTTAGACAGTTGGTTGAACATATAATATGATATAATATAATATGAAAATGTCACTTTGAGCTCTGGGAAATGGTGATGGACTAATCATGAAAATAATCAGTAGATCAATCGTTAGTTGCAGCCCTAAAACAAAGCTATTGCCCTAAAGGTTCTGGGCATTCATTTACGATTCAATCCATGTACATTTTTGACAGGAAGAATTGATCTGTTATGTAGAAAAGTAGAGATGAAATGAAATAAAAGCAATGCTAACATTTTTTTTGTGTGTCTTTGCCTACAGTCAGAGCGCTGTTGGGTTTCTGCCCATGTAGAGAGCTATTTTTTTCATATAGAAAATCAAATCCTTTATTTTAAACAGTATTAAATACTCAGCACCAGTGGTGGAATGTAATTAAATAAATTTACTCAAGGACAGATTTGAGTTACTTGTAGTATACTTGAGCATTTCCATTTAATGCAACTTTATACTTCTACTCCACTACATCTTAGAGAGAAATAGCGTACGTTTACACTCCACTACATTAATCTGGCTGTTTTGGTGACTTGTTTTTTCTTTTTCTGATTACAGTTTTTCATACCCATCCTGTTAATTGAAAATCATGTATCTCCAAATGTGTTAATGTTTGGGATTATGCTTTCCTTTATGAACTGAGAAGTTTTTCCTAAAGCTTATGGTTAAAATGGTTAAAATGAGCTCGACCTTCTACAACTTCTACAGCAATAAAATGAACATACACATTAATGCAGCAGTAACATTAAGCCAAAACCATCAAATATAATAGTAGAACACTCACAGAATTAGACTTTTACTTAATTGTGCTGATAATACATTTACTTAAGCAAGGTTTGAAATGCAGGTCAGGATTTTGCGATGGTGCTACTTATACTAAAGTAAAAGATCTGACTACTTCTTCCATCACTGCTCAAGACAGCTACAATCACAGACATGACTGCTCTGTCATTGGCTGATGGTAACAACCAGTGAAAAGTGAACTTCTGACAGTTTGCAGGCTAGATTGTCAATTAGCCAGTCAGCTGAGAGACACTAAACAGCTTGAATTTTACCTGCAAATGTCAGATGCCAGTTCAGATGCTATATAGTTTGGTCCTTATTTGTCAGTATCACCGCTAAGAAAACACTGTCTGTCCTTGTAAACTGCAGTTACCCATGTGAGATGATTTACATGGTGTCACTGTTCCCCTGCCAGCTCAGCTGTCAATCAAACACAGACACGGGCCCACCCACTCAGAGGCTTAAAGGGTAGAAGAGCATTTCTGATATATCTCCGAAAAACCTTTTTTTCACCTTTAACTGTAAAAAAAAAAATAAAAATGAAGTTTTATAATATCAACATGATATTTGACTGTAAAAGGGAATGACTGATCGTGACTACAGTTAGACTTTAAGGGATTTGTTCGGACAAACAAATTCTGTCAGTTTCCTCGAGCCGAAGGTGAATCTGAACCCTCCTTTCTCCTCAGGTCTGTGCCCCTTCCTGAATCTACCACAGAAACAGAGAAAGAGAATGAGTTCAAGCCTGTGATAGAAAGACAGAAAAGAGAAACAGAGTGAGAGCTCCACACAGAGATAGAGAGAGATGAGAAAGAAGGAGGGAAGGAGAGACGTTGCTGCCAATTTTTTCTTTCCTCCCCAAAACCAGCAGCTCATTTTGGGCAGTGATTCAGCAAAATTGATTTCAGGAAGAGAGTGCGAGAGTGGAGGGAGAGGGAGAGAAAACGTGTGGAGACTTTAGAAACTCCAGCCCAAAGTTGTATCAAATGATGTTATGCTGCACTTTTGTGAAACTGCTCACATACGCGGTGCTGCTCAGCAGGGAAACAGGTCTGCTACTCTCGCAGACGTTGTCACAGTTTATCAGTTATTTAGGCCGACAGACGCAGCTGTACAGTAAATATTGTAAAGTGTTAGGCTGTCTTACTCTTTAATGGGAACATTATGCGCTTGTTTCCAATCGGCTGCTCCCGCTCTCCTTTCTACAAAATGTTTAGTCTAGTTGTTATCAGAGTGAAGTCTCCACCCTCGCTGCCTATGTAATGATGCACTGTATTGTGGCTAAACTCAGACCTCTTTCATGTCGAGCCACGCCACTTGTATTTAATTACTGGAGTCTCAATGTGATGGTGATTTATAGCAGAAAAGTGGCATCTAAGGCCACAGATTCCCTTGAATCTGTGGCATCTGCACAGCACATTTCTGATTGGCTCATGCTTTATCCCTTCTAATGTTTCTTTCCTGTTTTTGTGAACCCTGTGACGTAACCCAGATTATTTTTGCTGATAAAATGTGTGTGATGGAGACCGGGAGGGAGACAGTGTTATGCACAACTTAATGATGCATTTCAACACATCATTGCACATTAACCTGTTTAGTAAACATGCGCATCTGTGTGTAGTTAACATGTGTTCATGTGTGTGTCATTTCTGTCAACATAAATATGGTGGAAATTAAACATGCTTCTTAAGAATGTTTCTATGGTGACTGGGGTTAGATATTGGGTCTTTCATAGCCTGCCATGGCCTTAGAAAAGTGGTGCATCTGTGCTGTGATACTGTACGCAGCGCTCTGCAATCTGGGGGGATTTGGTATTCTGCTCTTAGCCCAGACTAGCAGGATCCTCCTCTGCACTGTGTGGAAATATTGTTTCACTGGGCTGAACTAGTGTGGAGTTAGGAAGTGAATGAGTCAGTCAACTGTGACATAAAATCAGAATGAGTGGATAAACAAATGAATAAATGAATAAGTACCAAGAAGGGATTACAACTAAAAGAATCTGATGCAAGAGGTCTGAAAAAAGACTAGTTTGTGAAAATTAAAGGTGCTGAATACGACATTTACTTCTGCTAAATGTTTCAGTAGTCCACCAGCATCTCAGACCTAAACAAATGCATGCTTTGTTCTCTCAATAAAGTTGGGGGGAAACGTGTCATCTGCTCACAAAACTCAGATTAAACTGTTTAAGCAGGCTGTGCTTATCAAGTATGGATCAGGATTGTGTTACTACATTGCCTATTTCTTGCTTAAAATGTTTTCAGAAACATATTTTAGTTTACTGTTTAGCTGTAATATGAGATGCAGTGTGACCTGGCGGCTGCCATTTTGGCTCTGGTTTCCAACGGAGACTCCCAAAACTCAGATCAAACTGTGAAACTATGCAATCTTGATCAAATATGGATGAAGGTTATGTGATTAAATTGCATTTCACTTAAAATGTTTGTAGTGAAGTGTAGTGAACCGTTTAGCTGTAATATGAGAAGGATTGTAATCAGTTGGCCACCATTTTGGCTCTGTTTTCAAGAGGGGCTCCCAAAACTTAGATGACTAACTGTGAAACTATACACTGCTGATTCAAATATGGATCAGGATTATGTGACTACATTGCTTCTTTCTTGCCTAAAATGTTTTCACAAACATTTTTTGGTGTACTGCATATTTATAATATGAGATATATTATGACCAGCTGTCTTTTGGCTTTGGTTTCCAAGTGAGACTCCTGAAACTAAGTTGAAATTGTTAATCTAGGCAGTACAGATCAAAGATGGTTCAAGATTTTGTTACTGCATCTCCTATTTCACACCTAATATGTATTCAGAAACATATTTTAGTGTACTATTTAGCTGTAATATGAGATATGTTCTGACCAGGCGGCTGCCATTTTGGCTATGGTTCCCAAGTGAGACTCCTGAAAGTTGAAATTGTCAATCTAGGTAGTACTGATTAAATATGGATCAAGATTATGTTAGTCCATTGCCTATTTCTCACCTAAAATGTTATCAAAAAGATATTTTAGCGTACTGTTTAGCTGTAATACGAGACGTATTGTTACCAGACAGCTGTCATTATGGCTCTGTTTTTCAACTGAGACTCCCGAATCTTAGTGAAACAAGGCAGTGCCAATAAAATATGGATCAAGATGTTTCTGCATTGCCTATTTATTGCCTGAAATGTTTTCAGAAGTATATTTTACCGTTTAGCTGTAAGATGAGAAAGATTGTAACCAAACGGCTGCTATTTTGGCTCTGGTTTCCAACAGAGACTCCCAAAACCCAAATGAAACTGTAAAACCAGGCAGTGCTGATCAAAGATGGTTCAAGATTATGTTACTGCATCTCCTATTTCATAAGGATATTTTAGTGTAAAGTTTAGTTGTAATATGGGAAAGATTGCAATCAGGCAGCCACCGTTTTGGCTCTGGTTTCCAATGGCGATTCCCAAAACTCAGATGAAACTGTGAGACTAGGCAGTGCTGATAAAATATGGATCAAAATTATGTTACTACATTGCATATTTTTCACCTAAAATGTTTAAAGAAACCGTTTTAGTGCATTGTTTGACTGTAATATGATGCAAACAAACATGCATGCACAGCCATCCTTAATAAAGAGAAAAACTTGGATCAAAGGGGAGTGACTTCATTCTCTGCACAGGATGCCGCAACTCCACTATATCTTTACAAAGCAAACATTTGTTTGCTGACATCTAGCGAGGCTGAATATTGTATATTGCACCTTTAAAATATTTTTGTTATGTCACTGTCCACTCTCTCCTTCCTTCCTCTTTGCTGTCTTCAGGGACCGCATGCAGATGTCAGCCATGTACGACCTGTGTCTGGGCATGAGGCAGGTGAGCCAGGAGTTCCTACGACTGCAGCTAACCTACGACGAGTTCCTCTCCATGAAGGTCCTTCTGCTTCTCAGCACAGGTAGGCAGTGAGCTGCAGGCCTGCAATACCACATATTTATTCATCCTGTACCCACCTGCACACACACACACTGCTCTTTTTCTGTAGCATTACCTGCACCTTGTCACAAAAACCTCCCCTCAAGCACAAATTACCAACTGTATAATGAAATGTCAATTTATTAAACAAAAATAAAAAAAACATTATGTAGTCAAAATCAATTCCAAGCAAGAATTAATTGGAACTTTCAGCCTTATCCCGAACTCAAACTGACTGAATCACAAACAATATGCTGTAAATGTAAAAAACTTGAATTTCCTGGCCAGAGGGCATATAGACCAGACCCCGCTAATAGAGGTCACACCACTATAGACCACCTGTGTCCCTGATAACAGCTGCCACATTTCATGGCAATGATTGAACTGTAGTGTCCCAGTTAAAGCTCATGCAGAGGTATGTTTCTTCCCAGCGCTGAGAGGTGGATCATCCTTTCTTCAGGTGCTGCGTTCAAAATCATCCCAATAGTTTTCAAGTGGGACGATTCAATGTTTTTTGATCAGGAGATCATGATGGCCGGGACACTAGCATATATATTTCACCGAAGGCATAAGCTTGTAAGGGTTTGGTTGTGTGCGTCCGTATCTGTGTCTGTCTGCAGATAATCTCTAATACTTTTTTGTGCACATTTATGAATGCATGCTCAAGGATCTCTTGTGGTTGCAGTGATTCACAACATTTGAAAAACCTTTAAAAAAAAACTGGCAGGAGTGTGATCTGATTGGTTGACGTTAGGCCGTGTTAGACGTGATAGACAGATGGTTCATGCAGTCACTTGCCAAATGTTTTTTTTTATTTTAAGTGCTTGCCCTTTTCCAAACAGTTTCTAAGGACGGCTTCCCAGATGGTTCTGTGTCACAAACCATCTGGCATGTCAGGTTAACGGTTGACTCCTCACTCCTCTTAACTGACCGGTAGGGGCTCCAAGTACAACAACTGCTAGGCTAAAAACAAGGCTTACCTAGTCTGTTGTAGGCCACATTTTGGCCTTTGTCCTGGCTCAAAAATTGACATCCACAGCAAGGTTTGACCTCATCTTGAACTGGAGAATCTGCCTGATATGTTATGATCCACAATACAAGATGAATAATGAATAATCTGTCAGTAATCTCAATGCCATTACACTATTTTGTGCATCTTAAAGAGAACTAAGAATATACAAAAATAATTAATTAAAAACATTGCAGACTGTACAAGAAAAATTACACAAAACTCTATCATACAAGAAAAAATAAATAAAAACTTTGCAAATCTCTGCTGGTTGCATCTGGTAGCAGTGGTGGCATTGCAGTAAGTGCTTTAACCATCTGTTACCTGACAGAGTTCTGCACTCTGCTGAGTGCAGTCTTCTAATTCTTGGATGAATCTGCATCTAGAAGTATTCATGGGTGCAGTTTCTACTATTTTCATGGGACTCGAACCTGTATTGCGACAGTGTTGCTTGTGCTGCACCCTGACTCCACCATCATGATGGTGCAGTTGGAAGCAGGATTTACCAAAACCACGTGTGCGGGAGTTTTTTCGTCCCCTGATAATCTGCGGTTTAGAGTGAACAGGAGAGGTGTCTGTGCGTTTGTCTGCTCTTACACCTCACACAGGCAAAGGTGCGATGCCTTGTGTGTTCCCAAATTAGCACTTGTTCCTCACAATTGTATCGTGTTATCTGCCATACTGGGGAGTGTTATGGCCTGAGCCACCAAACATCCCCCACATTCCTCAACCAAAAGACTGTCTGTCACACAGGAAATGTATTGATAAGGTGTCTTGTGTTCTGTTAAATCCACCACACACCTTTGAGACAGTGTTGGCAGGGTTCCTACTTGCCTTCCTGGCATCCACGATCATGCCTTTTAAGGTTTGTTAGATCATTCCTGGTAATCCGTTAACAAGCATAGCAAGTGTGGAAATAGACTTGATGTCGCTTGTACCTGTTTGTGCAGCAGCATGCAGTATATGTAAATGAGACGGGGAGCGGCGTGTCTTCATTTTTCCATTCTGACTGCAGGCTACTCTGTTTCATATTATTTTATTTTTTTAATTGCCTGTGTATAAACAGAATACGTCTATCACTCACTAAAGAAGGTCTCACCACGGTGCCAAACTGCGCCCACGGGCGCTGCAGCCTGACAGAGAGGATGTGTTGGACCAAGTTGCTCAGTTGGAAACTGAAAGCAGTTTTTCCACCACCTCAACACCCTGTGAGCTGCCGCTGTCAGTTCAATAGTAACAGTTAAAGACTCCATGATGGCAGCTGTGTCATAACTTCACCGTCCACACCCACTCACAGCGGGACACATTGAGACCCGCTTGCACTCGTGTTTTTATGCGCACGTCGTCGTGGGGGCCTTATCTGTGTGGGTTTTTTGTCTGTCAATAGATGTTCGATAGTTACACAGAGAAATGAGGATTGAGGGGGGGTGAGTTGTGGCGAGCTATTTGAGTCTGCATGCTGGCCAGACTTCAAAGTCTTTGAACTTTAACACCAGTGCCAATCAGTGGAAATATTCATTGGCAGAGTATTTATTTTTCAGTTACCGAGGCCTCTCAAAGTGCTGCGTGAACGCTGGACTCACATTGGCAAAACTCAACCCTGGTAAACTTTGCTTCATCCCGAGCATCACAAGTTCCTCCATTTTTCCATCTGATATTTTGGCCAATTAACCGACACCATTATCCAAAATGAGTTCTAATGAGTGCAGCCTCAGAAAAAGCTCACAGTTCTGTATCATTAACATCAATTAAAAGGTCAAAACTGTTCAGACAATGTAGCAGATATGTCAGTCGCTTTTAACTAATCATGGATGAGTGATGACACAATTTTAATCAAATTAATCTAAATTTTTGGACAGAAAACGGAAATTTTGTCACCCAACTTCGCTCGTGGTTGAGAGGAATCAAATTATAATTTATAGCCCTCTGAGATCTTGTTAAAAAAATCCATTTGGTCTTCTACTGTGGCCCGAATTCTGATCCATTTTCCCATCAGATGCCAGTCACGGGCAGTGTCATCATGTGTAACATAAGAAGAGTTGAGGTATTTATAAAAAAAAAAAGCAGATGTTATTTGTAAAAGTTTGGTGTCCAGTTAAAACCTTTAAAGAAAATGACAGCCAATAATCTTAATATTCACCAAGTATCCTCATGAAATATAAACATTTTATTTATTTTTTCATTTATGTTCCTTTATCTATTTTTTCTCTTCTTAATCTTTTTGTTTGTCTGTGCTTTGTGTACTTTGATTACCCTAAGTTGTTTGTCATGTGTTATCTGACACAACATTATATCTGACATCTGAAATTACTGCATTTTTAACAATAGAAAGCATTTTCAACAGTTGTACAGGAAATTAGCATCCCCCATCGGAGGGGTAGCTGAAATGTTTCCCTTTTTGTCTTTTTTTCCTCTTTACTGCTCTAAGCAATTAACAGTGCACTGTAAAAAAAGAAAACTTTAAAAACTTAAGCAAGTAAAGCAAAGCCTTTTTGATTGTACTCAACTAAGGGCTAATTTCTGTCTCAATTTAGGTTAGAAAGTTAACTCAGAGTGCTGTCTGCTGAAGTTAAACGTTTTTTTTTACTTAGCACATGAGTAGATCTGAAAAGTAATGCTCAGTTTGACAAACTTTAGAGAGCACTTATCCCTTTGTTTTCATAACTTTTCTTTTTTTTTAACAGTGTATGTCTGACATAATTATAAATTGTGAGGCCTCTACGTTGAATCCGTACTATTTTTACAGAAACGTTATTATTCTTATTAGCCTTAGCTTTAAAGGCTTGTCAAATTAGTTTATATGAACAACAACAAAGGCTAATGAACGCATGACCCTTTTATGAAAACTAAAATAAATACTTTAAAAGGACAAAACTTCAAATGCAGTCTTGCAGTTCCTGAGCCAAAATATGAAAAAGGCTCAAATCTGCAACATTGCAGTCTGACTGTGCTGGAATGCAGTTTCTAAACCAGTAAGAGGGTTTTTTTTTATGATTTATGATCCTTAAAAACTGAGGAAAATTAAACAGCATTTCCTTTTTTGTGCAGTACTATATATGTGTATATTGCAGAAAAGAAAAAACTTTCTGTCATTGGATTGTTAAAGTTTAAAGGGATAGTTATGGTTGTTTCAAAGTGGGGTTGTATGAGGTATCCATATTACTGTAGGTCAGTGTATTACCTACAGTCGATGGCGGTCCCCAGTTTAGAGAAGCAGCAGGATTACCAGTGTAGGAAGCTAACCAAGGTACCGCTGTGGACAGCGTCAGCAACAAAATGTGTTTTAGCTACCTAAAAAAAGGCACACCTAAAAAAAATCATTATCACTTTAAGTCTCAATGTATTTTGATTATTTTCACTGGTTTTCCTTGCCGTCAGTTAGCCTTTTCCTGACAGGAAACCACTGTTACATAAGTCTCTCCAACTCCACCAAACCACTTTGCCAAAAGCACTGATTTTACCCAGAAGAACACATGAGTTGCTGGGCGTACCGCTGACTTGATTGGTGAGTTAGTTGGTGGTATTGCTTGGCTTTGGTGAATCCGAACTAACCCTTTGTATCACTGAATTCACGCAATCGTACAAACAAACCAAAAGACTGAGGCAGCGTTAGACCAGCAACTCCTGTGTTCTGTGCGCTAAAATTACTGATTTTGCCAATGAAGTCTGGTTGGTTTTGAGAGAGCGATATTTTGCACATTGCTAAGCCGGCAACAGACCTCCTGCTGCTTCTCCAAATTGGGGGCATGTCGACCACCATCTACTGTTGTGAATATACTCACTATGGACCTCATACAACCCCACTTCAAAAGATCTGCACTACCCCTTTAAATATATTCTTGAACAATAGTATAATATTGGCTTGGCTACAGTGACATATGGAAGAGGCGGTGCACTGCCCTGATATAAACTCTGCGTTGTTGAGTCATCTGGAAGCAGGGGAGCTCCGGCTGGACCTCAGCTATTGGATGTTGGGAAGAGAGAGAATACAGAGAGAGAATGAGAAATCCAAGAGGGAAAAGAGGGAGATTTAAAGAGTGAAATCAGACAAATGTTGACAGTGAGAGCTTGTGCTGGTGAAAAAGAGACAGGTGCATAGCTATAGGGAGAAAGAAAGAGGAGAAGACAAAGGCGGGGTTGGCAGAGCCGGTCCTTCTGTTGCTGTGGCCTCCCTCTCCTCTTTCTCGCCGGTCCTCTGGAGGTTTTCCAGAGAGTCCTGCTGTACTTAATAAAGGCCAGTCAAGCACCAGGCAGTGCTCCAAGACCTGCTATTTTTCTTCACTTCCTTCAAACCCGGTGCTGGAATTTTGAAGGAGAGGGTGCCGATTAAAAGTAGCTGGGATACTAGAATCGAGATGGGGAATTTAAGGTGCTTCAATCTGCTCTGGTTATTGGATTTAGTCAAAATATAGCGCTAAGATATGAGCGAAGGAGAAGAAAATAATCATCTAGTTCATTCAAAAGTACACATGATGGAGAAACTGTACGGATGTTCAGCAAATATTTCAGCAGAAGCACTTGTGAATATTTGAAAAAAAGCAGTCTGTGTCTGGATTTTCAGAGGCGCTGTAGGAATCTCTCATTCGCTGGGTTGCACCAATAAAGATGGATTTTTAAACTTGATTAAATCATGGTTTAACTTTAATTATTTAGCACCAAACTTTAAAACTAGCTTTAAATTAAGAAAGATTAGATTTAAACCTCTCTTTAAACCTCAATTTAGTTTTTACTTGTTGACATTTGAGGAGATTTAATTAAAAAAAAAAAAAGAAAAAAAGCTGCCTTTTTGAGATGGATTGAGAAAAATGATTCTCTGCTGAGCCATCATGAGTAGGCTAACTAGGTTCATCATCTTTTTAGCTAGCTCGCAAACAGTCTAATGTTTTGTTAACCTTTTAGCGAGCTAGCAAACAATGTAATGTTTTTGTAAGCTTTTTAGCGAGCTAGCAAACAATATAACATTATATTAACTCTTTAGCTAGCTAGCAAACAGTGTAATGTTTTGTTAACCTTCTAGCTAGCTAGCAAACAATATGTTGTATTAACTTTTTAGCTAGCTAGCAAACAATATAACGTTGTATTAACGTTTTAGCTAGCAAGGAATACCCAACAGCCTTACACATTTATTCAACTGTTACAGTTTACATCACTAAACTCGGATTTACTAAACAAAGTTTTGTTTTAACTGTGCAACAGAGCTCTGGTTAAAATTTAATCTGGACTGAATCATTTTAAACCTTGTTTTGCTAAACTTTGATTACAATGGATCTTTGATCGAATTAATCTTTGTTGGTGTAACCCTGCCTATGGATGTTCAGCAAATATTTCAGCAGAAGCGCTTGTGAATGATTTTAAAAAAGCAGTCGGTCCCTGTATTTTCAGAGGCACTATAGGAATCCCTCCTAGTTACAGTTATTCAGAGGTAATGTTAGGGCCTCATGGAAGGAGTAGTGGCAGAAATGTTTATAGAGGAGTTGTCAGAACTTGTCAGCTGAGCAAGTACTATGGAGCCACTGAGTGTGTGTGTGTGTGTGTGTGTGCGCCTCTAGGCTGGTTTGAAAAATTGTGTGTGTGTGTTACAGAGAGAGAAGCGGGTGAACGAGTGAAAGGCAGAGAGGGAAGGAGGGATAAAGAGAAAAGAGAGAAGAGGGCTGTTATTCCTCTCTGACCTTGGCTAAGGTTTCATTGAGCCTGCGGTGTCTCGTGACCCTGTTTGGATTTTGCACAGGAGCAGCGGCCTGCTCAAACCAGTTACACTCCTCACCTCTACTCACAGATGTATACTGTAGATCGTACTGCTCGATTAACTCGTGCCTTTGTTCTGTCACCAAACTGGATGCTCTCTTTTCTCTCTCTGAACTGGTCGTTTAGCCTCATTCCAGCTGGGGCAAGTGTACAGTGTGTTTACCCAGGGTTCTGACAGGTGCTGGAAATCCTTTAAAAATACCTGAAATTTGTTTGCAAAGAGCTTAGATTTTTGGATAAAGTGCTTGAAACTGCTTGAAATTGTTATTGCCGTACTTTAACAATACAAAGGTGCATTAGGTTTTTCAAAACGTTAAGTGAGATGAACACAACTGCTTTAAGTCAGATGTACTTAATAATCTAACAGTTAGTTTTGCTTTAAAGTAAATACTGCTCCTTAAGCACCTGGTTCAGGGAAAGCAGTTTTTATAGTGACTTTAGTGAGTTATCTTAGTTTGTTAAATATAATTGATATAATTTCTAATGTTAGCCTGACTTAACAGTAGCTGGTTTAGTTTAATGAGTCTATGAAAACTTAAACAACACAATTTAACCAAGTCTGGAAAAGACGATAATATCATCAGACACACAAAACTAAGAGAAACCTAACTGAGACACTTTTACTGAAATGAAAATGACCTGTTAAGGGAACGGGTTTCAGATTTTATTTTATCGGTTAAATTTTCCTTAACCGATCGTTAAGGTTAAGGATTCCTATTTTTCTTTCTCATTTTAAGTTTCCTTATTCAACTTCAGTGTGTTTGTTCTGCTACACAAAATAATATCAAGTGAGGCGCAGTTACTGCAATTTCTAGACTATCAATTAATGATCACAGTTTTAATTGGTTAAATTCTCAATTGTGATTAATCAGCTAATGATTAATCATTACCATGCCTTACCATACCATGTCATTCAAAACAGCACTTTACATTACTTTACTTACTGCTCAGATCTAGTTTTTACAGTGTAAACATCTGACTGAATAGTTCAGTTTTTTGAAGGATAAATTTTAAAAAGTCAGAGGGAGCCTAATTGTTTTTGCCTTTTGCACTAAATGAAGACGACTCCGCTCGAGCCTTTGTCAGTCTGTTTGTTGATGTGAGTCCTCTGAGGCTAACAGACAACAACACGCCAGGAGGTTGCTGCTTCAATGAGCGTGGGCTTGAAAATGAAAAATACAACAAAAAAAACAAAAAAAATGAAAAGGATTTTGAAGTTATTTGCCTAGTACTTCTTTGTGTGACTGTTTTATATCCACTCAGCCTGTTTATACAGGATGCCAAGTCTGCTTACAGACAGGTGACACATTTTGAAACATGAAACTTTGTTGTGTTTTTCCTTGAATTTGTTGCCGTCGTGCAGAATTCTATCACAAAACATAATTTTGTTTTTTGTTTTTTATAGCAGTTGTTTTCACACTGGGATCTGGGGACCTACAGGGATCCTTGAGTCGATCGGGGGAGCAAATAAAATGATATCTTTTTTTAAATCATATTTTTCAGAAGTTGAAACAACAACAGAAGAAATAAGGTTTGCTGTTTTGCTTGATTGTCATTCATAGTGATGCCAGTTTGAGAATTGATTGACTATGATGACTGTAATATAGTCAAACCTAAAAATAAAAATATATATATATGTAAAGGGGATTCCTTTAGGCAAAATCCTCAAACTGGAGTCTGTGGTCTAATGTGCTTTTGCTTTGGGGGTTCTTGACATGAAAAAGTTTGGGAACAGCTGGATTAGAGCACAATAACATCTAATGTAGTGTGATGAAGAAATGAAACAGGGCCTAATCATTTTTAGCATAAATATGCCATTTACCACACTTACAAGATGCTGGAAAAGCTTGAAAATGCACCTTGTGCTTGAATTTGACTTTGGAAAAGCTGTAGGAACCAGAGGACTGTAGCTGCTACTGAGGACGCTGAAGAGACGTCCTCAGTGTTTCTGCACATTTTGTTTCCATCATATAATTACGCACAAACTATACATGGTGTCTTTTTATGACTCATTCTGGTATTTATTTTAGACTCCGTATCTGTAATTTGCAAAAACATCTTTTTATTGTGTTATTTTTGTCTTTGAGTCCTGTTTTCTTAAAACATGCAGCTGGTTTAGTGCAAATATTTGAACCTGTTTCCAATAAAAAAAAAATCAATTAGTTTCAAGTGTTTTCTAAGATATTTTCTTCACTACAATGCAACAATCTGCACCATCCTTCCTTTTTTTAAGACACAGATGAAAAAAAAATTGGAAAGTTCATGAGAGAAGTTTATTTCTACAGGGAAGATGAAGAAATTATTCATGCATTTTTGCTTTTTTTTAAAGAGAGAAAATTGGTTTTGCAGCACAATTTAGAAATAAATTACTTAATAATGTGATTTTTTTTTTGCAGTGTAGACAAAAAAATGTACAAAATAAATTTAAATTTGAAAATTGCTTTATAGGCTCTCACACTCGATTTAGCTCATTAGGTAGGCTGATGAAATTTTACAGAAAGTTTAATTAAATTATTTCATAACCATGAAAGAGTTTATAATAGTCAGAAACTTTGACTTTGCTTTGGTCAGACTAGAAGAACTGGCGCTCTTGACATAAATCTAAAATCCCAGCTGCAGCCCCGTAGGAACCCTGTTTACCGAGGTGAAGTTTCTTACCCGTGCATTCCTTTAAAATAATGTGATCACTTACATTCTCACCAGCCTTTTGGCAGTGTTTTTGGGTCATGTGTAAATGAAAATTTCCTGTTAGACAACTAATGCTTCACTAAGTTGTAACTGTAGTCGTGCTCTGGGCTAGTTGTAGAACTCCCTAATGAACAGTATCGGGTATTAAATCTAAACCGAGAGCCACCCTGTCAGTAAGGTATGTACCAGCAACCTCGAGCAGGAAGCTGCATGTCCTTGAACAACAAACATGCTTATGGCATCTCCTAGCTGCGTGAGTTATGTTTGCCTCTTTATTTTTTTCCTTTTTTCTTTTTTTTTTAACATGCATTAGAAAAGGAGCTTTCCTTTCCCGGTGCACATAACAATGCAGCTGCACTTGCAAAAAGAAATATGGCCTAGTTGAAAAGGCTCTATACCTGCAGCGAAAATCCGCTTGACACCAATTACGGTGGTATAAATGCCCTATTTTGGGGCTGGTCGCGGTAACGCCCCTAAATGCCAGGTCAGTTTCTAATCAGGGCGTATGTGGGTCAGTGGGAGAAAAACAAAGGTTCCAAACGCAGCCCTGGGTTTTAGCACATTCTCATCATGTCAGCCACGAAATAAAGCACCGAAATCACAGCCTCTGCAGCAGAGTCCAATCTCTTTTCATATCTGCTCTCCGCCAGTGTTATGTATGTCATCCTCGAAGGTGATTGTGCAAAAGTACAGTGAAGAAAATCGTATAGAAAGAGGCAGAAATGGAGGACAAGAGTAAGGCAGACAAACACATATTCCCAGAGTTATTGACCTGCAGTGATCTGTTCTCAGAAAGATGCAATCCTAAATGACAAGACGTAGGCTTTTTCCTTGTGGCTATCCATTCTGCAGAGCACAAACAGGTCCTGTCAGTTGCTGTTTTCTTTCCAGTGTTGCTACAAGTGGTTTTGGTTCATGAGGCATTCTGGGCTGCTCAAAAGTGCTGAAGAAAGCGCATGATTTAGTTTTTTAAAGGGGGGG
>JAJHUR010085782.1:0-12335 GCA_027495735.1 Lutjanus campechanus | reverse complement strand
GGGGGGGGGGGGGGGGGGGGGGGGGGGGGGGTTTCATGGGCTGAAAATGGAGAACATCACAAGGTTTCCTACAACCGGTGTTGACATATATGTAGCAGAAGTTATTATTTTCCAGTCTCTGAGAGAGTTCTCATTTTCCCTTTCCCTCTGTTGGTCTTCCTTTCCTCCTTCCATCCATCCAGCATATGTGTAGGAGGGATAAAGGTCGTCCTTTTGTCATCAAAACTCCAGATTAGTTTTGCCTCGGTGCATCTGACTCTCTGCTTTATCACTGTGGCCAGAGGAGCCACAAGGTTCAGCTCACCCCTCTGCAAAGTAATAACTCCTACCAGCTACTATTCCATTCTTCGCCCACTATCTCCTACACTACTATTACTACTTCATTCTGGGGTGGGGGGATTATTTTCATGGCACTGGCTTTATTGGGCTGTATAGTGAAGATTGACAGGAAAGCGAGTAGCAGGAGGATGTGACATGCAACATATGTCACGAGCTACGATCAAACTGACAAAGTTGTAATAGTCGCTTCAGTCCGTCGAGGCCCAGAGCAGAGGATATATGCGCTGCTGACAGCATGTCATAGGCCCATCTTGGTTTTATTTTAATATTTCTGCATTGATGTGGTTTTGGGGGTTCTGTAACTTGATGACTTGGGGATTTCTCTGAAAGTCAGTTTGGCTAATATTGCGGCAGTACAAGACAGTGAAATGAAGTACATTATTGAAATGTTTCTTCTGGCTTCAAAACGCCTGCGAGACAGACAGAAGAAAAAAAAGCTGCCGACAGGGAATGAAGATCTTCAGAGGATTACGTCAATGTGGCATGTGATTTAGACAAGTATCTGCGAGAGCATGAATGCAGTGTTAGATGATTACGCTGTCAATTAGAGCACATGAATTATCCGACACCCTCTCAACTCTCAAAGGAGTTTGCTAACCTTCTCCCCTCAGTGTAAACACTGGTGGCCCCTACCTCCAGTTACAAAGGGCTTTTAGAGTTTCGAGTCGGTCAGAGGTCAGCAGGGTCACATCAAGGTCAGGGGAGTGTGTTCAAAATGAGCACATGTTATGAGCTCACCCATTTGTGTCATTTTTAAAAACCAAAAAATAACAAACAAAACCCTCATCTTAGTTTGTTAATAGACGGCTAAATCTTTGGATCATGTTAATTGGTGCACCATTAACTCTGCACCGTGTCTTATACCTTCATTTTTTTTTTGCAGACAACAACAGAGTGTATATTGATATATTGATTTTAAAAATGTTTTACTTTTAATGGTGCACCATTGTTGGCTGAGGCTCAATACCGCTGGAACCAAGCAGCACACTTAGGACGAGAACCTTTAGGTTTGTCGATACCCTGTCAGACATGCAGTGACAAAACAAGTCCAGGCATAAACACAGTGGCTCCAAAAACAAATTTAGACCCAGGTCTTTAGGTTAGGTTGATATTATCTGTCAGATAGACCTGCTCATTATCAATTAATGAATTCATTTAATGAATTAATGCAGATTTTATCATCCCAGATTGCTTCTGTTGTCCAACCAACAGTCCAAAACCCAAAGACTCTTCACTTACTATCATATCAGCAAGTCCTCACATTTAAGGAGCTGAAACCAGCAAATGTTTGACATTTTTGCTTGAAAAATGACTGAAATGATTAATCAATTATCAAAATAGTTGGCAACTAATTTTCTTTTGATCAACTAATCAATTAGGATATTCAACTAATCTTTGCAGCCCTGCTATCAGAGGCGCTGGGTTTTGGCTGGCATTTTTCAGTATTGATTAATTTAGCAGTCAGGGTTTTCTTTTCTATTAATTACATATTCTTTGACATTTTAAAAAATAAGCACAAGAGCTCATTCTTGATTTTCAACATAATAGCTAATAAAATATTCCAAACTGAAGGTCCTTACTATCTCTTCACACAGCCATCAAGTGTATCACAGGGCCGTCATCAGATGGAGTTTGCTTAGTTGTTTAAGTTAAGCTTATGGCTTATGGTTATAAGTTAGGGTTTAAAGAAATAGTTCATCATTTTAAACATATTCACTTTCTTGCTGAGAGTTAGATGGGTTGGTTGAAACCGCTGTCATGTCTGTGGATTAAAAATTAAACTAGAGCCGGGAGACTAAGCTTTGTCTAGCATAAAGACTTGAAACAGATGGAAACAGCTAGCCTGTTTCTGTTTAAATGTGACAGTGCCTGCCTACCAGCACCAAGCCTCCAGAAAGTGCATCCTTGGTTTTGAAGTCAATTTGACATAGTGCCCAAACCGTGTACTTAAACAAATCACGTGATGCACGGTGGCCTAAAAAGACTTTTCCCACGTACTTACATTGTGAAAGAAGTGTCTGTAAAACAGTGGATTCATTTTTTGAGGGTCACAAACCCCGCAAAACGACTCATTTCATGACCAGAATTCGATTCATTTGGTCCAATAACATTTGGAAAGTTTAGATGGGCTGCACTATTAAATCATTTTATCCCCATTCGAGTTAGCGGAGGGCTAAACCGGAAGTCAGCTGCTCGACCGAAGGAAGTCTCTGATGCGCATCCTCCATGTGTCGCTTAATTTTGGCTTCATGCGCCACTGAGCAGATTTCATAGGAATGAACAGAGCCTTGCCTCCAACACTGTATCTACTTCTTCTTAATACATCCTTGACCAGCATCTCTAAAGCTACTAACTAATTAACATGTTATATCTTGTTTGTTTAATGTGTATGAAAACCAGAATGTAAAAATGACAAGTTGTGGTTTTATAGAGAGGTTGTGTACCAGAGTATTTCTTGGCGAGGTGCTGTCACTCCCTGTCTTGTCCTCACTGTGAGGTTGCCAGGCAACCAGTGGAGACTCTGCTAAGCTAACTGGCTGCTGGTGGTAGCATGATACAATACACACATGAGAGTGGTATCCATCTTCTCATCTAACTCTCAGCAAGAACGCAACTATTGTCCAAAACTGATGAAGTGAACTCCATCTGCTTATGAAGACCATGTGATATGGTTGAAAGCTCTTGAAAAAGGTGGTAAGTGCACCTTGTGTTAGAAATGTTTTGTCAATAGGCAAAATTGCCCAAATTTGAGACACTGAAACCAGAAAATGTGTGTTTGCTCAATATATGACTTAAACAATGAATTCACTTGAACAAATTATTGTAGATTATCATTTTCTGCTGGTCATTATTTTAGTAGTTAATCCACAAATCATTTAAGCTCTGCTGTCATTTATAGTATAATAATGTCATTGAATAGAGGGCTGTTTCACTCTGAGGAAGTTGAAATGTTCAGTACAGTCGCCGCCGTAATTTTCATCCTTTGTTAACTGACAGAGTCTTATGGAACCTATATTCATGGCAGCATAATAATAGGAACAATCTGACTTAAGTGTACCACCAACCTCTAAGCGTTCGAGAGCTGTGTTTCAGGTGGAGAAAGCCATTTACTCTAATTGAATGGTGTCTTTTAAAGTCCACGTTATCGGGGTGCGAAGTGCAAACAGAACCGGTGTGGTGCCAGGGTCACAGCGAGAACAGAGACTACACACCGTACAGATTACAGCTGCTTTAAATCGCATCGGTATGCACGGACACTTACAGTTCGATGCACACACACTCACACACACACACAGATAAACGCTGGGGGAAAAAAAAACACATGCACACGCTAAGCCAAATGTGGACATGCCAAACAGAGATGAACACAAATCAAAACAAAGCATGCAAACACAAAAGAGATCCAGAGAATGAAGAAGACAGAGAGAATAGCACAGTCCCATCTGTCAAACAAATGTGAGGATGCTTCTCACACACACATGCGCGCTCAAACGAATTCACACACACACGCACAGCAGGCATCATTTAGTCTGAACTTGAGCGATATCTGCCTTTGTCCTTTAGCAGTCGGTCCTGAGGGGCCGCTGTAGAAGTTGCATGAAAGTTTGTTTAGAGCTGAGCAAGTGTGTTAAGCTTTATGAGAGCCCATGGGAGACATGGTGGCACACACACACACACACACATACACACACACTCACACACATGCATCTACTCATACACACACACACACACTCAGGCACGAGGCTTGGGCGGCAGCTCGCGCTGGCCCCAACCAACAGTGAGGAGTTTGTTGTCATAGCAACAGTAAAATGAGATGACTTTACTGTCAGCCGTAATGTTTCATGGCCCCCTTGCCGCTATGGCAACATAACAAGGAGGAGGAAGAGGAGATGGAGAGAAAGAGAGCATCAGAGCCATCTCTGCATTCCAGTGGACTCCTACCAGGAACAATGTCACTATGATGCCCTTACTTCCTTCACAAGACAAACACACACACGCCGTGACAAGCCTGTCAAACACACACATGAATACACTCACACATACACACACCTTGAAAAGCCTGTCAAACACCCTTTCCACCTCGCCCATCCTTTTGATTATGCGCTGACTATTTTCAGCTACGGCGTTATCGTCACCGGGGCAATTTGAATTCATTACGCTCAATGTCAATATTGGTGCAACAACGGCGTACCTCAGACAGGTACAGCTTGTTGAATGAGCGTGCGCGCTGTCAGAAAGTGTGAGGAGTGAAAAGAGAAGAGAAGGAAGAAGAAGAAGAAGAAGTGGAGAGCAGATCAAAGACACACAGCTCCGCCGAGCGTTTCCCCACGCCGCGGAGAGAGTCGGATGGAGCAGCGGGGTGACTATAGGCTGGCCGACTATACGCGGAGCATAGCAGCTATACATCACAATTCTATATTTAGCTCAGTCCTTCCACTACAGCCTATCAACACTGTTAAGCAGAGTTATCAGCGCTGGTGGAAAAGTGGGAAGAATGAGGGACACAGCGAGGAAGGGGGGGATAGGTAGGGACAGGGAAGAGCAACAGACACGCCGAGAAGGAATAAAAAAAAGAAAAGCATCAGAACGAGAGAGGAGTTGTTTTGCTCTGTTGCCATGGTGACATATCGGCCAGAGCTGTAGCGAACTGACAGTTGTCACGGCACGGCGGGTTGCCATGGGTGACAGCTGTCAGTCAATCACGCAGAGTGAGGGGACAGATCGGCCGATGATCACCTTGGATTAGAGAGCGATCACACCACACAGGGGCCAGCCAGAACATATCTGGACTTAATCCCCGTGTCCTAATGGCACTGCTCTCTGGTGTGTGTGTGTGTGTGTGTGTGTGTGTGTGTGTGTGCGCGCTTTCATAAGTATGTGTGTATTTGTCCATGTTTGCATGTGTGCGCACGCTTTTAGTTTTGCAACCTTTCTGCCAGAATTTGTATGTGAATGCAAATGTAGGTAGGTCTGCGGTTTCATTTGCACATGTTTATGTGTGTGTGCGTGCGCGCACATGTGCATCCTAGCAAGGGTGTGTATTTGTGTCCAGAGTCTGCAACATGTTCACAGGGTGAGCGGAGCAGATTACATTTAGCTGTAGCCGCTGCCTGGGTCCTTCCCACAGCTGTCTGTGCGAGAGGACAATCAAAGGCCCGGTTGCAAGCCTTCTGATTGTGGTTTGATACTCAGCCCCAGTCCCCTTCAATTACCACACTCTGCCTGCGTCTAACGAGCACAACATTGCTCTTATGTTAGGAGAATAATGGGCTGATTAGAATAGGGTTGGATTTGAACTCACACTGTAATTTGTTTTTTGTTTTTTTTTTTGTTTTTTTGTTTTGTTTTGGGTTTTTTTTTTTGTTCTTGGCAAATTTCCCAATCATTATCATCTCTAGATCGTCCCCTGTTGTAGAACTAAGTTTGACCACTGGACACTTAACTGTTTCTAATGTTGTAAAGGAATATTTCAGATTATTTTAAGTGGGTTTGTTTGGGATACTTATCAATAATCAGTGTATTACTTACAGTAATTGCTGGTGCACGCCCCTGGTTTGAAGAAACCGAGAGGAGTAACGGCGTGGAAGCTGAGCAATGAACTGCTGAGGACTGGTTCAGCAACAAAATGTATTTTAGCCACTTACCTTGCTGTCAGACAGCCTTTTCTGACAGGAAACCACAGTTGTATAGCCAAATATTGCTCTCTCAAAACCAACCAATCTCCATGGGTGAAATCAGTAATTTTACTTTGCAAAGTTTCTGATCCACCGCTGCCTCTATTCGTTAGTTTGTTTGTGTTTTTGTGCAACTTTAGTGAATCCAAACTCTCTCTTTAAACACAGAAGTCACACAATAACTCAAACAAAGTCTCTGATTTAGTCAGCGGTCGACCAGCAGCTCTTGTGTTCTGCGTGGTAAAATTACTGATTTTACCCATGGAGACTGGTTGGTGAGGAGAGAGCTTGTATACATGTGGTTTTCCTGTCAGAAAAGGCTGTCTGATGGCAAAGTATAACGGTGAAAATGTTCTTAACCTCACCACCACCAAATGTTCCACCTCACCAACCAGACTACATGGCCAAAATCATTAATTTTTAGGGTCAGTAATTGAAATCGTAATTACATTATTTTCACGACCTGATTGAATAGTTCACTTTTTAGATAAAGAAATAAAATAAGCTGGACATTGGCTCAGCCAGGCTGTATGAGATGCCAGATTTTCTTACAGAGAGGTGATGCATTATGAAACATGAAACTTTGTCACCCTTCTGCAGAGTTCTATCAGTTGTTTTTCATGGCTGAATAACATCTGATTTAATGCAATCAAGAAGTGAAATGATCATTTTTAGTATATGTATATAAATATATTTACCACCGGTGTAAAGTTTGAAAATTCATGACAAAAGCTTGAATTTGACTTTGGTAAACATGTAGGAACCTTGAATTTTACCTTGCAGAACACGGGAGTTGCTGATCTCCTTCTGCCTTGACTTGTTAATTTGTTATTGTGTGACTCTGATGAGTCCGAACTGTCTTTTGAAACACCAAGATCACACAATATGACAAACAAACTAACAGATTGAGGCAGTGGTAGACCAGCGACTCCCGTGTTCTGCAAGGTAAAATTACTGATTTCGCCCATGGAGTTCGGTTTGTGTGGAGAGAGCGACATTTGGCTTGCATGACAATGGTTTCCCATCAGAAAGGGCTAAAATTAATTTTGCTGCTGATCCTGTCCACAACGGTTCATTGCTTAGCTTTTTTTCTGGTGCCCCTCTCAGCTTCTTCAAGCTGGGGGTGTGCTGACCACCGTCTACTGGCGGTAATACACAGACTATGGATAAGTACCTCACACTACCCCACTTCAAGAAATCCAAAATATGCCTTTAAAGTGTATTCTGCACACATCCATAGTTCCAACCTTGACAATAACACTTTGTCCTGCTGTACAGATGATAAGCACCGGAATCATCTCTGTGACCCTACAACTATTAGACCTTTAACAGTGTTCAGTATGTTATGACAGCAACCCCATGTAATGTCAATACTTTGCTGGTACACTAGTAATTAGAGGGTAGTTGTACAAGGCCAGATTTCCTCAACCAATGAAGCACTAAATTTGCCGTCCCAGTCAGAGCTGGATAGAAAGCCCGAGAGAAAAATGATGATGTATACTTTTCCCCTCAGATCTAACTCAGCGAGCCTAATTGGGAATGTGGTCAAAATCTTGTTGCGTGTCTCCACCCTTTGGCCTTTAAGAAAAATTAAGGCTTTATGTGAGAAGCCAACTGAATTTTTTCTCCTTTTCCTTTTTCCTCTTTCCCTCTTTCTCTCTGCTGTCTCCCTCTGCAAGGAGTGAGCCCTGGGCTGGATGGGACCCACCATGCCCCCCAGTAAGAAGGCCCAGAGCCCCAGTAGTGGAGCCAGTGCCTCGCAGGGTATGAGCCCGCCGTACCGACAGGGGGACGCCGCCACAGCAGCATCCGAGGCCGAGGCGGCCGACCTCTCCTTGTCCCTATCCGCCTCCTTCTCCAAGGCAGAGGACGAGGAGCTCACCAGCCTCTCCTGGCTCCACGAGAGCACCGACCTCCTCAACAGCTTCAGCCACTCGGGGCTGCGTAGCGTCTCCCCCCTGCAGGACCCCGACGGCCAGCACCCACGTTCGCCCTCCTCCTCGTCTCCCTCCCCGGACGACCCCCTGCTCGGCGATGCACACTCAGCGTACGACTTGGCAGCAGGGGCAAACCGAAAACCGCCGTATTCCTTCAGCTGCCTGATCTTCATGGCCATCGAGGACGCGCCGAACAAGCGGCTGCCGGTGAAGGATATCTACGGCTGGATCCTGGAGCACTTCCCTTACTTTGCCAGCGCCCCCACAGGCTGGAAGAACTCAGTGCGCCACAATCTGTCGCTCAACAAGTGCTTCAAGAAGGTGGATAAAGACCGGAGCCAGGTAAAGACATCAGCTGAGAAATGTTGGATAATATTTACTTTCCCTCAAGCTAAGGGCTGGTATTGATCTACAACACTGTTTGATTACCAAATGAAGTAGGACTGAAATTAGACCATCAAAAACTTGGTCTTATTCTTTTTCAGTTCATTTATTAGTCTTTGATCACATTTCTTCACTTAATCGGGGAATTTTGCAAATTAAAAATAAAGAGTATGGCTCCTTTTGTTATGTTCCTCAAACTAACAAAGTGAAAGTATCACTGAAGTCTTGTTTCAACATTATGACTGCCTTAAAACATGAAACGTCCTGTGACTTCCTGGAGTCCTCATTGTCCCCATTGTCTTTGTGCCAAAAAAGTGTCCATCAGAGTGGGGAGTTGTCTGTAGTTATGGTTGTCTGTACAAACTTTGAAACATGTCACATCAATATTTTAAGATCAGGACCTCTGGAACATTCAGGGCTGAACAGCAGCTTGTTCTGTCAGTATGCAAAACTAACTTTTTAAATTTTCTTTTCTTACTTTTGATGTTAAAAATATTTTTGAGAATCTCCTCAAAGGGTCTGAGAGTCTATCTATGTAGTATGAGCTCTCATACCTCCAAAGTGGAGGTAACAGTCGTTTCTTCTTTTTGTATGTGACAGTATAGACACAGTCACAATCAAGTTAACAATAACTTCCACGTAGAAAACCACATTGTCACGTACATACAATTTAATGGCCACAACATGTTGAATGTTTCCTTTTTTTCATGAAGTTATTTTGAAGTGTATACATCTCATTCATGTAAAATGTATGTTTTATGCTTTCACATCACAGTCACAGCAACACTTTCATGAACGTTAGGTTAGGTTAGGTTTACCTGGGATAATTTGCCCCAAACTAGCGGCTAGTTAGATGTCGCTGTTGGATGGTTTATCAAACATGCTAGCAAAACAACACAGCAGGAATGTTAGACAGGTTGGTGTGTTAGCTATAAGTCTTAATTAAATGTAAATTAAGAAATTTACATATCTCCGTATTTCAAGTGACTGTTGTTGTTAACATGACGTCACAGCATGACGATATACGTCACAAAGTCGTATATCGGTATAATGGTCGGGCGATATTGGCCTATCGCAGCTATATCAGTCTGTTGGTGTATATCTTGTCTGATATATGCCGATATGAAAAATATGAAAACTTTTTTTTACACATCATATTGCCGATTTTATAAGTTTATATATTGGCTGATATATCACTCCCTGAGATCGGTATTGGCTCCAAAAATCCGGTATCAGTCGAGCTCTATTGTGTATGGTGCACAGGTGTTTTCACTGTTTTGTTTGTGCCCTCCTCGGATGGAGCAGCGAAAAATACTAATCGGTCACTTTGACCTCCTCCCAGACAATCCTTCCTCCAACACTGACTCGCCTATTGAAAATTTCAAATGATGCTGCGCTCCAATTCAAACCAGCGCAGGGTTTTTCATCACTTTCCATCAATCATACTCTGAATTCTTAAATGGCGAAATAAGACTGCAGCCACATGGTAAATACACAGCCCATTATTCACCCTATCATGTGTGGTTATAACTTATTTCACAGCCAGACAGTTATCAGCCGTTTGCAGGCATATCCAACTTGAAGTCAAACATATTCTGTATTTTGTCTACAGCTGTACCAGATTCGGCCTTATCAATAGTTGATGATCTCTGCTTTCATAGTTCTCTTTCACTCAGACGTTCTGCGCTCCCCCAGTGGGAACAGCATTTCGCTTTTGATTTAAGTCTCGATACAGTCTTTTATACCGGCTTTTCCTATCCAGATTTTACTCCATTAAAGACTCGGGGTAAACGGGGAATGAATCCCTCACTCAATTAGTGCTAAATTAATACTGGAGGATTTAATAACACAGATGCCAGCAGACTTTAGATTTCATCTCGCCCGAGGGTGTTGGGGGTGGGGGACAAACAGCGAGGATCAATGCTAGCTTTGCGTGTTTAGCTTGATTGAGATTATACTGGAGGATATGGGAGCTTTTAATGCTTTCCTTGACCAGCGTGTGAACCTGAACTCCTCCTTTTCAGTGAGCTATGTGTGTATATGAGCGTGTGTGTGTGTGTGTGTGCTGAGGAACAAAATGGATGAAGGATGAAGAGGACGTGGTGTGTGTGTGCGCACACACCCTCACGCTATGCTGTCATCTGGCCCTTGACTACAACGGCACAGAGTTTCTCTTGTATACATATCTCCATAGTAACTAGGTTGCAGTTGACATAAAAGTATGCTGTTGCTGTAGCAACGGGAAAACTGATTTGGCTTTACTGACTTAGGCGTGTGTGTGTGTGTGTGTGTGTGTATGAGCTTCAGACAGGCACTGAGGTGCTGAGTGGAGGAGAAAGAGTGTACATCCTCCTCTTGTGTTATATGCACATTAGGGCACAACCGATAGTGGATTTTGGGGGCTGATTACGATGCCAACGTTAGGGAGAATATACGGCCTACATGATCACACAGTTTTTGCAGTGATCTCCCAAATGTGGTTATCAAACTCTTGTGACAAAGATATGTAATGGAGGCAGCGCATTTTACAGTTAAACAATAAATTATCGTCCAAGATGATACCAGGGCACTGACACGTTCAAACATTCACTGAAATCTTTAATAACAGAGTGTCTGTTTGTACCCGGGTTGAAATACGGCAGCTATTCAGCTATTCACACTCGACCCCCACATTTTAGCTGTAAAAAGCGTCAAGTTCACTACTGACAAGGATCCCGCCCAGGGAAACCAAGACTTGACAGTAGTGTGAAATTACATGTCATTGATACCTCTTATTTATTTACTTTGTGTTGTTTTTTATTTTTTTATTTTCAGTTTTCAGTTGCAGTTTGATTAGATTTCAGCAACAAAACCAACTGGTTAGGTTTAGGCAACAACTGTTCTTGCTTCAGTTTGGGCAGCAAAACTACTTGAGTTAGGCAACGTAACAAGGTGACCAGGTTTAAGCAACAACAGTATTTGGCTAGGCGATGAAACAAAACTACCTGCTTATGTTTAGGCAACAAAATTACTTGGTAACTTGGGAAAAATCATGGTGTGTCTCTGCCATGCAGGTGTAAATAGCCAACGTGGCTATTTACACCCTGGCTGCAAAAAGCATTATTGGCTATGGACACCTGAGTACTTGTCTCTGCCATGGTTGTCTATATACACCCAGGTGCAAATAGTTTCATTGGTCATTCCAACTTGGGTGCAAATAGTATGTTGCCTTTTAATAATTCTAACATATATCTCTAAATAAAAACACAAATACAGCAAAATATAGGCCATGTATTTATCTTGAATTAAATATACATAAAATGCTGCCTATAAAGCTAACAATTAAAAGAGTCATTATTTTCTGTTAAACTATTGGACCAATAATATCAGCAGATTGATATATATCGGTCAGGCTCTAATGCACACATGTATTTGTGTGTAAGTGTGTGTGTGTGTGTGTGTGTGTTCGCATGTGGAGCAGCATGTGTAGAGGTGATTTTGGCAAGGACAGCCTGTCTTGTCTTCCTGTCACTGCACACCGTTTAAGACAGCACGCTAATTAACCCTTCAAACCTATTCCCCTCTCTCTCTCTCACACATACACACACACGTCCAAACACACGCGCAGGGCCATGTCTGACACACAAACAAACACACTCTCTCACACACACACACACACACACACTGAAGCATGCATGAATGCTTAAAAGGACTCACACACACACGCACTCACACACTCACAGGCGAGCGCTGTGTCGGTGTAGAAATGAGGGCACATCTCTGCAGACTCCTACTCTACCTGCCAAGTGCCGCGCTTTATCTGAAGCTGCAATTACAGAATCTCTGTAATTTTAGTCCGACTCTGCCATTCAAAGCTTTTCACTGAGAATATCTGCATGTGAATACTCCTTTTTTCTCCCTGCTTTGCTTTTGCCTTTACCTGTTTATGTCTTTTTGAATTGAGCATGCAATTACAGGGTCTGAGTTATTTTTCTTTTTGTTGCATTATGTTTTTTTTTTT